>JBCEWC010019506.1:0-11387 GCA_038996855.1 Solanum aculeatissimum
CAAGGGTCCCACTCCTTTCCCAAAACTATGGGCCAACATAGGTTGCTACCGAAAAGACCGGGTCGTAAGGTATGCCCAGGATATGATATGATATGATATGTTCAAGATATGCCATGTAAACCCTTGAGAAATGATGGGGTCGTAAGGAAGGTGTCCATCACACCGAAATGACCGGGTCTTAAGGTGTGGTGAAGATTACCTTTGGCAAGTAGTCTTCTCCGATCAAATGGGAGGCCTCATTGGGCAAGGACATGTTGTAGCTCACATGGACTTGTGATGTCGGTTATGGTTCCATTCCCTCTATACTACGTATTATGGCATTCATGCATCATGACTCCCATGGAATATTGTATATATATATATTTTCACTTCCTATATTTGTTTCTATATATGTGCCCTTGTCATGTAGGTTGTCATAAACTCATGTGCATATTCATTTGCATTCCAGCATTCTTAGTGGTTTATTGTGCTAACCCATACTCTTTTCTACATGTTCTAACTATGTAGGTGCCGACGATGACCTCTACATTCCACCGAACGACGTGTGATCACTCTTGAAGACTCACAATAGTGGTGAGCTTTTTTGTTCAAGGGCAATAGCCATTTTGCATCCACCTAGTTTTATGATGTTGTTTATTTCATTTATGTATTGAGGGTGATCCTCAAACTATATCGAGGCCCTATTTTATCTATGTAGAGGCTTATGGACAAACTCTAAACTCTTGTACTCTGACTCGAAATGTTGAATGTTATGTTTATGAAAGCTTTGTTTATTAGACTTAATTATTAGTATTGTCATCTATTATTCTTATAATACGAATGTTGGGGATTTGAATGACTATTTGCTTGTGTGGTAAATCCCATGATCCCGGTGTACCCCCATAGTGGAAATCCCATTTCCCCTTTCCATTAGAGATTATTGCTATGTGTTACATGAACTCATGTAATCCCATTCCCGGAAATGTCCCCATAGATTGAGTCCCAAGTCCTGAATCCCTTAAGATTTATATGTTATGTATTTATTTTACACGTTTCTGAACCGATGATGAGTGTAATGATTCTATGATGGCTTGATCGGGGGCTTTCGGGTCCCCCTTCGCCAGGTCACATCTAGGCCTCCAATCCGGGTCGTGACAACAGTACGTATAAAATGGCCATTAAACAGTCCCAACCTATCTTTTCATAGGATCTGGAAAAAAATCAGATAAAATAACTTTTCCCCTCATGCTTCATTATCGCTCTCATGAATAATATTTTTTTAGGTCCTTCACTGCCTCCTTACAACAACAAGTGTATGCAGCTCCCAAATAGCTTCAACGTCATTTAGTACAATTCAAAAATAATGGCAGCACTTCCAACCTCCTTGCTTGAGTTCTTAACAATGAATTTGTACACAATTCTCTATTCAAACCTACACATACAGAGAGAACAAGCTGGTGCAGTATCTTACCTTAATTTTTTAAGGTTTACTCTATTCACTTGTACTCCTTCAAGAGCTTAAACCACTCTTACCACTTGAACCAAATAAGAAGAGAAAACCTTCTTAGTAACAAAGAAGAGTTGGGAAGTCATCTTGGGGAAGGGTCTGCCCCTATATTCTAGCATATGCATCATGCAAGAGTAATATTTTATATAAGAACCAACTTAGACTCATAAGATTTCTACTTACCTTGGCTGGAAAGGAGGAGTATTTCTCCAAGGACTGTAAGAGTATTTTGACGTGGCTGCTAGCTTTGAGAAAAAAAAGGAGAATCCGATTGTTCTTTGTAAATAATGAAGAGGAAAAATGAAGTAAATATGACCCAATTATATGTATACTCCACCGTCCTTAGGCAGGTCATTGTTGGCCACAAACTGCTAAGTAGGTGATGCACCTACTTAGCCATTTTCTAAGTTGCTCAAGGGTCAAACTAGGTGATGTACCTACTTCTCCCTATTAATGTACTTAGCTTAGATAGGTAGTCCAACTAGAGCTCTCATTAAGTTGGTCAAGAAGCCCATGTAGGTGATGCACCTACTAGTCACCTACTAGCTTAATTTAGACAAGCAAGCAACTCATAAATTTTACTCCGTTTTTCCAATCCTTGATCCCTCGTGTTGTATCTTAATATCTCACTTTAAACTTCAACACAAATAGCACCTTGTTATTTCAAATTTAAATGCTATCATCGAGCTTAACTTGGAGTCGCACCCACTAAAATATGTGGGACATTACATCACCTCCGACCCAATTCAAATTACCCCCATTCATATGAAAAACTTAGTCCACCACCTATATCGCAAGGCTGCATAAAGTGTCATATAAATAGTACTAACATGTGGAAAATACGGGGTGTTACACGTTTGACCTCCCACGAGGCCTGGTGAAGTGTTTTGTGAAGGTCTCAACCTAAGATTCATTCTAAGTATAAGGTTAATGATAGCATCATACGAAGCTCAACTCTATTGAAGGACAAGGTTGAAAAGGATGGAGCTTTAGAAGATCAAAGAAGGCCCATAAAAATATCTCAAACCAAGGAGTTTAATGATAAGCTCAATGGGCTTCAATTGTAGATCCAAAGGTGTCTTATTGGGGAAGAAGAGTTAAAGCCCAAGGAGGATGAATTGTCCAAATGATACAACTATTTGGTGGCCCAAATTCAAGTCTAATAGGGAGGATGTTTGATTAAATTTCGTGAAAATAAGTCCAAGAAGATTCCACGAATCAGCCACAACAAAGGTGTTTTCTGCCCATGTTTGGAGAGAAGACTAGTCAAACTTTCCAAGAATGTCAAGATTCTTTTCCTAGTTGTGTTTTAACTTGTTTCCTTATTTATATTTAGGTTATTAATGTTTTGCTTATTCTATTTATTGTCACCCTAATACCGTTTAATTCTTTCTTAGAACTACTAGATTTATTCCTAGTTAAGGTTACTTTATTTCCTTTCTAGAGTAGGATTTACCTTATAATTTTCTTTCTAGATTTTGTCTACTCCTTTAGCTTAATCCTTAGAGTCTAGGATGTCCAAGGACATTATACTATATATAGGAGTCCTTTTTCATTCATTAAGAACATTAGATTGATATTGATAATATTTGAGAGAGTTCTTTTGAACCTTTGTGACTCGTTCTTTGAGAAGTTATCTTTAAACCTTTACTAGTTCTTAGTTTGAGGTATAAAGTAATTTATTCTTGTGATATCTTTGATTTATTTTGGTATTCTTTAGAAGATAATTAGTTTACATACTAATTATTATATTTAGTTACTCATAAAGCGGTCAAGATCCGAATCTATCATTTTGATTCATTTTCTCAATTAAAGGAGTTAGATTTCTTCCATAAATCCTTACGTTGTTACTTGGATCTTGTCAACACTTTAGAATATAAAATCCTTGAAATTGTTTGGATCTTTCCTTTTAATTTTACATATCTTTAATTAGTTTTTTCTATTTCTCTTTTTGTTCTTGCTTTTGCATTCTAGTATACACTTCATATTAGTGTTTTTTCTAACCCCCAATCCTATAAAATGGTATCAGAGTGGTTCTATCAAGATTCCGTTCTTGATAAATCTTGGAAGTTCTTGAATATCAAGAGAAAAATTAAAAAAAATTAAAATGTACAAAAAAGAGATAACTTGCTCTCCAAGAAATCATTTTACTTACCCTCAAAATCTTGCATTAGTTGTTTTCAAACAAAACGTAATTAAGAAGAGGGGATTCTAAGTAAGTTCCTTTTTATTCGTGTTTTGTATCAACTAAATCCTACTTGTTCTTTACTTTCTTTTGTGCTCTAAAAATCTATACTTTTTTACTAAGAACTTGATACTTGTTTGGATTTAATTATAATCTACAAAGTACTCTTGTTCAAAGGTTATTTGAGGGGACAAAGGCAAGTGTGAATGATTTCATAAGAGGGTAAAAGTCATATTAAGAGTGTGATATTTGATAATTTTTTAAGATGTCTAATTCAGGTGGTGATGAGGAAAGGAATCGTTTAGCAGTCGAGATCAAAGGAAGGAACAACTTCACCCTTCAAGCTATGCACTAAAAATTTGAGAGATGGAACTTTCAATTTCAAGAGATGGGGAATATGATTACCGAGCAGAATGAGACCATAGCTACAATTAGGAGGGATAATAATGTTGTACCACCTAATAATGTTAAACCCCAAGTTAGAAGGAATGTACCCCATGCCCCTTTTATAAATCCTTAGTATGATAATGATGATTTTTATGTTGAATTTAATCTAGAAAGAAGAGATAGGAGGGGACAAAGAGGTAGAGTAGAAGATGATAATATAAGCAGTATAAAGATGAAGATGCCATCTTTCAAGGGGACAAGGGTCCCAGACTTGTACCTTGATTGGGAGAGACGAGTTGAAGCCATCTTTGATTGTCATAACTACTTTGAGAGTAAGAAAATTAAACGTGTTATTATTGAGTTTTCTAATTGTGCTTCTTCTTGGTGGATAAAGCTTGCTAGGGAAAAATTAGAAGATTAGATACCACCTATTGCTACCTGGTCAATGATGAAGAGGGTGATGAGAATGGTTTGTGCCATCATATTTTCAAAGAGATCTACAGTCTCTTCTTCAACATTTGAAGCAAGGTTCCATGTCAGTGGATGAGTACTTCAAAAGCATAGATATGGCTATGATTAAAGCTAATTGCATGGAGAAAGACGAAGCTACAATGGCTAGATTTTTAAATGGTTAATAGTTGATGTAGTAGATATACAATAGTATGTAACTTTAGATGAGTTAGTTGATGTGTTTGTTAAAGTAGAAAAACAAATCAAGAAAAAGCAACAACCTAACTCATGGACAAGTCGGCCGAACACTATCTCTAAGAATCCATGCTCAGATCAAGAGGGAAAAGCTCCTTCTAAACCTCAAGAACATAGAGGTAAAGGTAAAGTTGACGAGGGAGGTAAAACGTTCAATCCCAAATCTTCTAAACCTTCTAGTTCCATTCAATGTCATAAATGTCATATGAGGGGTCATATGATGCATGAATGTCCAAGTAGAAGAAACATCATACTTATATAGAATGGAGAATATGAGAGTGAAAAAAGTGAGGGCAGAGAAGAAGAGGGAGGAGGTGTAAGTAAGGAAGATGATTTGGAACTGCCTAATGATGGTATAATTAGGGTAGTTAGGATAATTATGACTATAAATTTGGGTAGTAGTGATGAAGGACAGAGGGAGAATTCGTTCCATACTATATGTCGAATAAAGGGGAAGACTTATTCTATGATTATTAATGGAGGAAGTTGTGCAAATGTGGTGAGTTCATACTTGGTAGATAAGTTAGGAATTTTATGCATGAAACACTCTACCCCATATAGGCTCCAATGGTTGAATGGTAGTGGCGAGGTAAAAGTAAACAAACAATGTATGATTTCATTCAATGTTGGCAGGTATGAAGATAAAATTCTTTGTGATGTAGTTCCAATGCAAGATTGTCATGTTTTACTTGGCCGACCTTGGAAATATGACAGGGATACTACTCATCACTGAAGAAAGAATAGGTATAGTCACTTTGAGGGGTGAAATGATGTAGCTTAGGCCTCAATTAAAAAAAATGTCAAAACTACCCCTTTTAAAAATCAAGCTGGAAGGGACCACGAGACCCCATTTAAGAGTCCTGGTCCAGTCTAAGAGCCAAAAAAGAGATTTTGTCTATTGTCACATTAGAATTTTTAGAAATTATTTGTAACGACCTAGCCCAACATTGTGAAGTATTGTCCGCTCTGGGCCTAGCCCATCATGGATTTCACAATATATAGACCAGTCTTTTACTTATATACTCAATATCTCTCTTATGTTTTGTCGATGTAGCTCTTCTCATCTCAAGATGGGTTGTTATAAACACCTCCTCTATGGACTCAACACTGAGGTTTGACCCACCGCATGTGATTCGCCTAAACTCAGTTGAACTCTGACCCATATCGATAAGGATGACACAAGAGTGGTTCTGATACCACCTGTAACGACCTAGCCCAACACTGTTAAGTATTTTCCGCTGTTGGGCCTAGCCCATCACGAATATGTCCTTTTGGGCTCACCCTAAAAGGTTTCTCACAATATATAAACCAGTTCTTTACTTATATACCTAACATCTCTCTTGTGTTTTGTTTATATAGGACTTCTTATCTCAAGATGGATTGTTACACTATTTCTCTGATTCCTAATTCCATGACATAACTTACGGCTAGTAAATCTTTTTATGGGTCGTCTGATAGGTCGTAGATCAAATCCCTTAAGTACCCCAACTTCACCAAGTCTGACCCTTATTCTACGAATGATGTTTATGATTTTTGAAATAATATACGACCCGTAAAAACTCTTATACAATGTTGGTCCTTAAAATTTAGCTACTGGAATTGCTCACGAACCATCATACGGCTCGTACTTTGACCTACGGCTCGTAGACCCCTTCGTAACAATTGGCACTTCAGAAAGTTTTTAGGACTCTTTTCTTAAACTTTCATACTTCTCTTGAGTGGGGTCTTACAATATCTCCCACTTGGGAACATTCGTCTCGGAATGTGCTAAGAGAAGCTCTAAAGAATGGAATACATGCACCATCTGCCAAATGCAGAACATATAACAATGCAACACATGCACCATTAAATTTTTTAAACCATGTCTTAAATTGTATTTGCAATGCAACCTCAAAATCACATAACCATGGATAAATAACATGAGAATAACATGCAATGAAAGAAGGTTTTAGAATAGGAGAGATTATATTACCTTAAGCTTGATTAGAATGGAAGAGATAGGGATATCGCTTATTCATATCGGCTTCAGCTTCCTAAGTGGCACTTTCTACATGTTGGTTCCTCTATAGAACCTTGATGAATACAATATCTTTGTTTCTTAACCTCTTCATTTGCCTATCTAGTATTTCTAGCAGAACTACCTCATAGGTCAAGTTATCTTCCACCACACCCAGGACATCCAAAGTCATTATAAAACTTGAGTCACCTGCACACTTCCTCAACATGGATATATGCAAGACCAGATGAACCATACTCATCTCCATAGGCAACTTCAATTCATACGCAACCATACAAATCCTCCTCAAAATCCTATAAGGCCCTACTAATCATGGGCTCAATTTTCCCTTATTACCAAACTAAACCACAGCCTTCATGGGTGAGACCTTCAAATAAACCTAATCATCAGCATTAAACTCAAGTTCTCTCCTTCTTACATTGGAGTAGGACTTTTGCCTACTTTGAGCCATCTGCAATCTTTCCCTCATCAATCCCACCATCTCCAAAGCTTCCATAACCAAATACGGACCTAGTAATGAAATTTCCCCTACATTAAACAACCCAACCGGGGACCTACAACGTCTACCATAAAGAGCTTTAAAGGGAGCCATTCCAATGCTAGAGTGATAGATATTGTTGTAAGCAAACTCGATAAGTGGGAGATATTCATTACAACTACCCTTAAACTCTAAAACACAAGCCCTAAGCCTATCCTAAAGAGTTTGAATAGTCCTCTAAGCTTAACCATCCATTTGGGGTGAAAGGTCATGCTAACTTAACCTTGGTACCAAGACCCTTTTTGAAGGATCTCCAAAAATGGGAAGTGAATTAAGCATCACGATCCAAAATAATAGACAATGGTACCTCATACAATATAACAAACTCATAAATGTATATCTTGGCATAATCTTCCGCACCATAAGTATTTTTAACCGGTAGGAAGTGAGCTGATTTTGCCATTCTATCAATGATAACCCAAATAGAGTCAAAGTGTTTTCTAGTATTTGGGAAACCAATCACAAAGTCCATGTTGATCTCTTCCCACTTTTATGTGGAAATATCTATGTCTTGGGCTAGGCCACCTGGCCTTTGATGTTCGGCTTTGACTTGTTGGCAATTGTGACCACCAGCTACAAACTTGGCAATATCTCTTTTCATACCCTCCCACCAATACATTTCCCTCAATTCTCTATACATTTTTATAGATGTTGGATGAATAGAGTAGGATGATTTATGTTCCTTCTTCAAAATCATGTCCCTCAATTCATCAATATTAGGCACACACAACCTACCTTGGTATCTAAGGACACCATCTCCCTATTGGGAGAAACCTTCCACCTTACCATCCTTCACCAAAGCTTTTAATTATAACAAAGAGGGGTAAAGGTCTTGTTAGGATTTGACCTCTTCCATCAAAGAAGATTTGGATCGATCAACAACCACAACACCCCCACTTTCAACTTCATCCAACCTTACACCTAACCTAGCCAATTGGTGAACTTCTTTGGCCAATTCTTTCTTGCCATCCTCAATATAAGCTACACTCTCCATGGACATATTTTGCTTAGAGAATTGGCCACAACATTAGCCTTGCTAGGATGATAGTACATACTCATATCGTAATCTTTGAGGAGTTCCTTCTATCTTCTTTGCCTCAAATTATTATCTTTTTGTATGAACACATATTGAAGACTTTTGTGATCAATGAACATATCCATATAAACCCCATATAAATAATGATGCTATATGTTCTAAGCAAACATCACGACTGCTAATTCAAGATCATGAGTGGGATAATCACATTCATGAACTTTTAGTTGCCAAGAGCATAGGCTATGACTTTGCCATTTTGCATTAATATACACCCCAAATCAACCCTTGAAGCATCACAATAAACCACAAACCCTTCTAACCCTTTGGTTATAGCCAAAATAGAAGAGGATGTAAGTTTGTCGTTAAAGGTTTGAAAATTTTTTTCATATTCATCGACCCAAACAAATGTCACTTCTTTTGTGTCAGTTTTATCAAAGGGGGAAACAATTAAAGAGAAACCATTCACAAACCTCCGGTAGTATCCTGCTAAGCCCAAGAAACTCCTAATATCTGTTGGAGTTAAGGGCCTAGTGTGACGGCCCACCACTTGATCTCGAATAGGGGGAGGAAACTAGAGTCTTTGGTAGTTTATGGAAGGCTCTATATTTTTGTAGGAAGAACTTGTAGTCTTTAGCATTTGCTAAACTTGTGTGGAATATTCTAGAGAGGGACCAAAGTATAAATAGTTAGGGACTTATAATGTAAATATTATTTACACTTAAGCCCCTAGGTAGTAGTATAAATAGAGGGGCCATTCATTTGTAGCAAGCATCAAGCAATTGTAAGTATTCTCTAAATCAATATACAAGTCTTTTTTCCAAAGCTCTCTATAGCCTTCTTATATCTAGCGTTCCTTTAGCAGACTTAGTTGAAAGGCTTACTTGAGCTTCAAAGATCATGAAAGATTTATGAGTAAGTTGTCAAGTACCGCACGAAAGTCTTAGCAAAATTCTAAGTCCATGACAAAGTGATATTAGAGCAGGTTTGACCTAAGGGAAGCATGGAAAGTGGAGGAGACTTTGACGCTACCAACGCCGCCAACGTTATGCTAGATGTTGCCAAGAAGTCTCGCAAGGGTAAGAAGAATTCTAAGAGGAATGAGGAGTTGTCAATCTATCCACCAGCAAGCGATGTTATGAAAACCCATTCACTCTCGGCTTCGGAGTTGAGTGATGATGAGCGAGGTGAGGAACCCGCTAATGTCCCGCTCAACATAGGATGGATTGCAAGGGTAGATGCTGCCAGACAAGCAGTGCAGTTCTTGGGCAAGCACTTGAATCAATTCGATGACAGGTTCAAGACCTTAGAGGAATTCACCCTTGAGAAGAACGACGACATCCGAAAGGAGTTGGGCGGGCGTCAGGCAGTAGAGTACAAGCTAAGAGAGACCATCACTTCATTAGAGTGTTGACTCATAGAGGTACTAAGCAAGATGGAGGCCATGATTTCCACGATGGGAGCTATGAGTTCCACAATGGAGGTTATGAGCTCCACGATGGAGACCATGAGGGACACCATGGAGGCTATGGGTGCAAGGGTGAGGGCACTTGAGGAAGGCACGACTAACGGGAGATATATGGGGTTTACTAGAGAAAGGGAGGCTATGATCGAGACTCCCAAGACATCGTAATCAAAGGCGCACGTGATGTGAAGGAGGTGGAAAATTTCTTTTGGCACTTGGAAAATTATTTCAAGTGTAACAAGGTAAGGAGTGATGATGCGAAGATCAACACAGCCGTGTTGTATCTAATAGAGATGGCCATATTATGGTGGAAATGTAAAGAATTATAGATAGGGAAGGGGTTATGCACCATTGATACATAAGAGCAGTTCAAGAATGAGTTTAATAAGACCTTTTTCCCAAATAACGTCATCTATGAGGCAAAGTGAAAGTTCAGGGAGCTGAGGCAGACGGGCAGCATAAGATCCTACGTGAAGAAGTTTACTACCCTCACGCTCCAGATACCTAACCTCACAGATGAGGATATGATGTTCCACTTCATGGATGACCTACAAAACTGGGTCAAGACAGATCTTGAACGCCGACAAGTTAGGACCATCGACAAGGCCATCACCCAGGAAGAGGCTTTGACGGACTCTCGGCATAAAGTGTGAGACCAAGAAGAAGAGTCAAGAGATAGTCATGACCAAGGTGGGGGTGATGATGGCAAAGGAAAAGGATGGTAGCCATAACCCAAGCATCATGATACCTACAGGCCTGATAACAGGAGGGTCGGTCGTCAAAGAATCGGAGAGGGCAAGGCACAGCCCAAAAAAGAGTTTAAGTGCTACATATGTAGTGGGCCGCATAGTTATAAGAAGTGCCCCAAATTGAAGAGCCTTGGTGTCGTACTGTGAGAACAGAAGGAGCAAAAAGAGGCAGCTGATTTAGGGGAAAGATCGAGCACAACACGAGTTGGCATGATTGGTCTATGCGAAGCTATCACACAATAACTGAAGAAGCCAAAGGCGTATAGCGCACAATATGTTAACATGAAAATATATGGGTGACTCACTCGTGCCATGGTCAACACAAGCGTCGAAGCCAACATCGTGACTAAGTCTACGGCAACAAAGTTAGGGCTCAAGTATAACCCTAGTAATGTGCAACTTAGGACGGTTAATACGCCAATGACCCCTGTGTATGGAATTGCTCAGGGAGATGACATAGTGTTGGGTTGAGTGGCATAGTAAGATCAACTTGCATGTTGCACAGATAGACCTCTTCGACATAGTACTGGGGAAAGAGTTGTCCGAAAGTGCCACATGGTAATCAAACCCTACCTCTAACGACTTGTGGTCATGGAGAAAGAAGGTTCCTGCATGGTGCCCTTAGCTAATATTCCTAAGTCAGAGGGACAAGATCAATTGTCGGCCTTACAGCTTGTGAGAGGGACCAGGGATGGGAAGCCTGTCACGCCTCCAACTCTACAAAGATGAACATGCCCTCGGTGCCTTTAAATGGTATGAATTATTTGAGTTCCGATGTTTCATTCATGTCTGATGGTGAGAATGTCTAAGATAATATCTCAA
>JBCEWC010019507.1:0-11387 GCA_038996855.1 Solanum aculeatissimum
AAAATTCTACTTCATCTTGAAGTTTTGCTTTTGTGTTTCTTTCTTCTTTTCCTTTCGGTTCTTTGTATTTGTAATATTACCTTTAAAAATAGATTTGATAGAATGATTATTCTTTTTCTTCTTATTCAACGATGAAACATGTAGTATTAGATTAATAATAGTATAAATTATAATATATTTATTAGTATGGGTTACACGTGCAAATCGCGTACCGAGAAACTAGTACTATATTAAAAGTGTGAAGACCCTTATAAATATTGTTTGAACTTTTTGCCTTTCGTTAAAAAACTTCTCTTTAGACAAAGTCGACTTTTCCTTCAATTATTATATTATTATTTCGAATAATATTAAATATTAATTATAATATATATAGTAAAAAAGAGAAGGTTTTTCCTAATATAGTTAAATTTTGAATAATCTTTTTTCAACTAAAATAGACTTGACAAAAAAAAGTTTAAAAAAGACAAAAAAGGTTTTTAAAAGTCCCCCAAAAAATAGGCAAAATAATAGTAAAAAAAATAAATCAAAAATACGTTAAAAATATATATAGCCAAAAAAAAACCCCGCAAAAGTTATCACAAAAAAGTTCCAAAATATTGGGGAATTTTATTTCTTTTAAATCTGACATAATAGGCAAAATAATAGTAAAAAAAAATCAGAAAAATGTCCTGAAAAAATATAGTCAAAAGAAGTCCCAAAAATAGCAAAAATTTTCTATAGAAAATCCTAAAAAAATAGGCAAAAGTTTTCTACTAACATTTGATTCCTAAATTTATGGGGCATCAATTAACTATACCTTTTATAAAATAAATTTTAATTATTTAATTATTTTTAGAAGGAAAAAAAAAGGTTTTAAAAAGTCCCACAAAAAAGACAAAATAATAGTAAAAAACATCCCAAAAATTTGTGTTAATTAAAACATACAATTCTTATTATTCTTTAGTAAATTATGAAATATATATGGTAAAAAAGGATATGATAAAAGGTACTGTATTTGAAAAATTAATAAGAATAATTAATTGTCTTGCTTATTTGTTTTGTTTCTTCTTTTCATTTTTGGTCTTTGTATTTGTAATATCACCTTTAAAAATAGATTTGATAGAATGGTTACTCTTTTTCTTCTTATTCAAAGATGAAACATATAGTATTAGATTGATGGTAGTATAAATTATAAAATACTTATTAGTATAGGTCACACGCGCAAAGCGCGTACGCAGAAACTAGTATGTTGAAAAAGAATGGAGAAGGAAGAGAATATTAGAGTTATTTTCTTAAGGGCATTTTTGGTATTATGAAAAAATATTTAGGGCAATAAGGTAATTTTTTTTATCAAACAATAATAACTTATAAGCTGAAAATAAAAAGTTGGGGGACCCCAACTTCTACTTTTAACTTATTTTAAACAATTTTTAACTTTTTTTAAATTACTTTAAAAATTGTCAAACACTTTTATAAGCTAAAAACCAGCTTTTAAGCTAGACCAAACAAGGTCTAATTAGGCCAAATCCACCTACATAAGGATTAGCCATTAATGGTTGACCAAATTTAATAACTGAATAAAATTAGACAAGTTTAGAGAAAATCCAATTTATTCTGCCTATAAAATTTGATAACTTTTTAAATTGTTGCACACTATAACAGATTGATCCAACAAATAAAAATCTATATTAATTATGCGTTACAAAATAATAGTGATAGAAGTTCCCTTTACAATTTTATCCTTTAAGCATTTGAGTTTGCAAAAATATGTTGTATTCAATTTTGAATAATTGCTTTACGTACGTGATTATTGTCAACATGATTTCAAATTACTTACATGATTTGTGACATGGTTACTCGAGTCGAGGGTCTTATCAAAAAATAATTTCTTTACCTTCACAAAAATAGTCTACTCTCTCAAACTTTTTATATGGAATTGCACCAAATGTGTTATTGTTGTTGCCAAAACAAAGGAGGGGTTTTAACCGAATTCATTCTCCGGAAAGAATTCACTTAGTCCCACAAATGATACAAGTTCTTTGAAAGAAAATCTCTATTTGAGATCATTTTGTATTTGATAAATGGAGTTTGTGAATCCAAATGCGTAAAATATTGGGGTCACCCATTTGTGAAACATAAACAAGCCTCACACACAAACTTTCTCATATCTCCTGTTGCTAACTCACCTGGCTAAAGCTACAAGTGATCAATTTCCAATGTTAATTGAGAAATTAAACTGAAATATGACGAGAAAAAGCCTAGGCACCACAATACGAACAACAAAGCTGCGAATTGACATCATGTTAAAATGTAATGTAACAAACATACAGAGTAACAGAGAAATTGGAGCTAAAGGGACTTCTATCATTCATTGATAAGCTGAGCTACAAGCAAGAGAGTGGGAAAGCAATAGACCAAAAAGGAGAAAGAGCACAATAAACAAACATTTTGGCCTAATGTTCTAATTGCAGCTGCGCTCCAACTAAAACTAAGAGTCACTCAGTTACACAATTTTAGCCTGGTCACGTACAAAATCTGTTTTAACTTTTTTTTTGATCCGTATTTTTCCGTGTACACCTCATAATTTTCCTTTTGGACTAGTTGTCATCCACTGTGGCGTCTTGACATTGATTTAGGCTCCAACTCATTCACAACAACATGAAGATTCTATAGAAAAATCATTAACTGGTTAACAAAACCAAGATGACTCTTCATCCTGTGATGATCACTGCAAAATCTTACTCTTATGGTAAGTCCTTCGTAGGCTCTGAAATAAGAGTTTTCTCAGCTTCAAAATCTTGACCTCCCCACTTGCGTAGGCGCTCTGCAGACTGCTCAACCTGCATTTCATTTTCTTATTATTACACATGACCAAATCATACTGAAAGGGAAGGTTCAACAAAAAACTGCAACAAAGTATTTAATTAGTATTGCTTCATCTGTACTATTCAAAGAAAAGAGGAAGAGAAAATTCAGCAATATTTGAACAATTCCCCTTGCGCAATGACTTTCACACAAAATTTGAACACGGAAACAAAAACCGTACGTCGAGATAATCAAGTTACAGAGAATGGACAGCTCATTCCAACCAAGAATGAGTAAAATTAATTTGTTTACATATATCACCACTGTTTCACTTACCTCTTTATTCCAATCAATTCTATAGAGTACAGATGATAGTAGCAGTGTCTGCAAAGCAAGTCCTGCTATCATTCCTCCCCACAGACCCTGCAAGATATAATCCAAAATTCGGATAAATTAAGTTTCTGTCATAATTTTTTAGGTTAAAAAAAGTTGAGATACTAAAACAAAGTGTTTCCTGTTCATCACCAGTATTTTCCTGTAAAAAGATGGAGATTAAACTTTGAGATACTTAATATAGCTTTCAGAATGAGAGTTTATTTACCACGACTCCAAAGTTAGCCACATAACCAAGCGTATATCCAAGAGGAATACCAAAAGCATAGTAAGATCCCAAATTGATGTAAGCCACTAAACCTTGCCATCCACCTCCAATAGCAACACCTGCAAAACAATATTTGCCACAATAAGGACTACAAAGATGAAGACACTTTTAACCATAGATACAATAGAAATGGAATAAAAGCAACACCTGATATTACAGGCTGAACACTGTTAAGAACCATGGTTATTCCGAGAAGCCAAGCAAGGTCAGCAACGGCTCGTTGCAAATCCTTGCTATTAGTGAAAAGAATCGCCAGATGATTTCTTACTGCCAGTACTAATATCATGCAGAGTATCCCAATGAGCAGTGATTGAAACACTGTGGTATATACACTATATTTGGTAGCCCTCGGACGGCCTAGCCCAAGCTCATTTGAGACTCGAACGCTGAGAGAGCGACGATGCATTAAAACAAACACAAAAACAAATGGAGTACATTTTTGTACAAGCGTCTAGACTTAATTACCTTATGGCAGCATTGATTCCAATGAACAACATTGCTTCCCATCCATCAATATTCATGCTGAAAGACAAAAAAGAAAGGAAAAAAGAAGACTGAAACATGTTTGATGATGGAGCTTTACCACATTTCATCAGATCTATGCACGGGACAATTTAGTCGTCCAATTAAATCAATTATGCAGTTAACTTAGTTGTCCGATTCAATCAATTTACACAGTTAAGCTTAAAATTCAGTACTCTAAATAAAAGTTATAGCGTCATTGTCAGTAAAAGATTAAACAACATTCTAACGGGCTTAAACATTGTCCAGTTAATCATCCTACACTATAATTGTTAATTACACATGAAAAATACTGACGACAAACAAACACCAAATGATTTTATCCTATTTGCACAAGTTTTATTAGATAGAGTTGGAATATTTGCTAATGGGAGATACCAGGTTCTGGTGAAATAGGCAAGTGCATGCTAGTTGGCTGGATACAAAAGATAAAAAGGACCCAAACTTACCAAATAGAGAGGGATCCAACAGCAATAACTGCATCCTTGAGATGTCCAGTGAGGACAATAATATTCATCATGTACCATATTTCAAGGCATAACATGACGGCCGAGGCAACTGAGAGTTTAACAAATGCCCAAATGTCATTTAATGCCGACAAAGACCATCCTGTCCATCCATCCTTACACCAAACTACCACATAGACAAATTGAGCTATTGCATTGGCCCAACCTGTAATATTAAAGACTAACGCAGCCCCATTTATACCCAAGTTGAATACA
This sequence comes from Solanum aculeatissimum, assembly GCA_038996855.1. NCBI lineage: Eukaryota > Viridiplantae > Streptophyta > Magnoliopsida > Solanales > Solanaceae > Solanum > Solanum aculeatissimum. The sequence continues at coordinate 4,690 of JBCEWC010019507.1, forward strand.
TATATGAACAACCATAGCAGAAGTGCATGGAGTAACAGAACCACAAAACCTATACAAGCCAGCACACCAACTTTACTCTGTGCTTGCAGAAATTTTGAGGTGGGAATAGTGACCGCCAGTGAAAACAACTCAGGGATTGACAACAGGGCAAATTTCCCAGCAAGAACAGCCATATCATGTTCTTGGCCTAAAAGATCAAGTACTGGAGTGGCAAAAATATAAATTGGCAACAAAAGTAATGAACTAAACAGTAGAATAACCATCGATCGCTGTGTGTAAATCCCAAGCATATGTATTTGCCCAGCACCGAATGCCTGTCCACACAATGTCTCCAGAGCACTCCCCATGCCCAACTACACAAATATTACAACAAATATACTCAAATAAGAAACACAAACATTGACCATGAAAATTCAACTTGAAATGTATTTGGAATTTGAAAAACATATAAATATTATTTGCAAAAATTATAACCAGTATCTTCAAATATAACTTCGTCAAGTTGTGTGATTTTGTTAGTTTTTAAAAATTGGGATATTTTGAAAGAGGACATTCAAATTCTCAATATTCATTGCAAAAAGTACGCAAAACATAACTACAAGTTCAAAAATCACAAATAAAGCATTTGATTTTCATGTCGAAAACGGGGAGTAATTAGGAGGAACAGAGCACACGAACCAGGAAGCCGAAGGAGAAAGTTCCAATGACATTTTGAGCAACCGAAACAGCAGAGAGCTGTATTGATCCAAGATGACCACAGAAAGCAACGGTAATGGAATAGATCCCGTATTGACAAAGAATATTGAAAGCAATTGGGCCTCCAATCTCCCATAGCTTCACCGTCTCCATCCAGAAGATGGTCCACCATTGCTTGAGGCCTTTAACCGGTCGATAGTCACCGTCAGGCCCAATGAGCTGCGGTTGGTGGTCGGCGGAGAGCAATGGCGCTTCCATTGACAATACTCCGTAGTAGGCGGACTAATAATAGTTCTCCCTTTGACTTTTGACTTTATATGATGTTCTTCTCCAAGTACACAAACCATTATGTTATTACAAGTAATATAGCACTAATTATCCTTTTTCTTTTTAGTTCTCCGTCTTAGACCACTACCCTCGATCCGTTTTACTTCTTCTGTCCATCTTATGTCCAATAATACTTGTTCAGTTTATAAAATTAAGAGATAATTTTATACTTAGTTCCTAATTTATTCTTGTCATTAATTATAATTTTTTTCCTATTACATTTTTCAATACATTATATTAATTATATTCAAAGGGTGATTTGGTAAAATTACCCCTATTATTTACTACTTCTTAATCCCTGTGCCAAGTCAAAAGGGGCCAAGTAAAGTTGGACAGAGGGAATACATTGCCCTTATATTATTATTATTTTTGTTTTTAATTTAAAATATATTTTTATTATCAATAATAAAAAGTCCAACAAACTAAACTATTACACTGATAACTATTCTAGATTATTGCTAATATTATAAATAGTCTAAGTAATAAATGTATCAGACATTTGGGACTTTCTAGGAAACTCCTCTTCCTTTCTCAAATGCCTTCTCAGCTACTTTCCTCGTCTGTTTCTCTCCGGTGGGTTGCTGTGATTCGTTCCTTTCTCGTCCTTGTTCTCTTCATCATGTTTTTGAAGTTGTTTTTGTGCATCAATATTGAACACGTAGGCTTCCTGCCATCTCTATTTTGCCATATGCCTTCCTCTGTTCTTACTACTCCCTTTTTCAGGTTCTTGGGTGTTCTACCTATCCTGAGGTTGGTCGTCCGACTTCCTTTTCTGTGGAGATACGATTGGTTCTGCATGTGCATTCACAGTGACGATCTCCTTCCACTTCCTTGTAATTAGGGTTTTTGATCAAGCCTGCTTAGATTTGTGTACTTAGCAACTATTTTTGTGTGAATAACACTAATTGTAATTATTCTTGCAACTTGTATCCCTCCTCTGAAGGGTGTGCTATTCATGTTACTGAATGCTGTTCTCTGATTGGTTTAGTTCTGATTCTAAGCGTTGGTAGTGCTGCTTTGTTGATGTTGATAATCTGACGACCTTCTTTTGGAATGCTTTCAAAATCTTCATATATCAATATTTTCTTTTGCTTTTCTGCTTCATTAGCTAGAAAGTCAGCTAATTGATTCCCCTCTCTGAATATATGTTGTATGTGTATGTTTTGTTTTTTCATATGCATCTTGATTTCTTCCACCATTTCAACAATTTCCCACGGGCTGTTCCACTGTTCTGTAATTATTTTGACCATAGCTAGAGAATCTGTTTCCAAGACCTTTGTGATCTGTGTGACCTGTTCCCAGTGTCTCATAGCTTCTAGGATAGCAATAGTCTCTGCCTGTATATTTGTAATATCACCTAGTATTCCTGCTTTAGCATAACAAATGTCCCCTTTATGATTTCTGATACAAAAATCATATGAGCTTGGTCCTGGATTCCCTTTACTTGCCCCATCAGTGTTGCACTTTTGATATCCAACTGGTGGTGGCTCCCACTTAATGATCCTATGGTACAGTTTGGGTTTAAAGTTCCCAAGGGCCTTAATTACTTCCCCCCAATTATAATCCATCAGTTTGAGCTTAGGATATAGTATTCCAATTAGGTGATGTAAGTTGTCTTGTATATTGTGAACCATTGAATGAAAACTCACATCACCCCCATGTCTTCTAGTATTCTTTCTTTTTCACAATTCCCAACAGATTAGTGTAGGGACTGCTCTATATATTTGTTGCAATTTAGGTGTTTCAGCTCCATTCCACCATCTCTTAATCAATATATGTAGTTGAGTGTTTTCCACCTTTATGCCTGCAAAATTAGCAAAATATTTCCATAGTTTTTCAGCTATATTAGATGTTAGGAACAAGTGCCCTATTGTCTCTTGTGATAGTCCTTCACAACACCCACATTTTGATGCCAGACTTATCTTCATTCTCTGTAAATTATCATCCGTTGTAATTTTGCCTTTCCATGCTTTCCAGAAAAAGAAATTAATTTTAAAGGGCAACCCTTTAACCCACAAATATTTCTCTAAATCTCTTTGTTTCTTTTTAGGCCTTATTATCTCCCACTCTGATTTTACAGAGAAGATGCCCTTTGTGTTACCCATCCACCATGCCTTATCCAATCCTGCTGCCCTTACCGGAGGTTTTATATCTTGACAAATATAGTCCACTAGTTCCTTATCTGTTAAATAATTGCTCAGTTTTTGTCTATTCCATTCACCATTAATGACAAATTCTCTAACTTCAATCTCCTCCTCAGAGTTGTTCTCCCTTTCTATATCATATAGAGCACCCAACTTTGTCCAATTGTCGAACCAAAAGCTAATTCTTCCTGATTTAGGTTGCCACTAAATGTTATGTTCAATTTCTTCCCTCACCCTAGTCATTTTCCTCCAGACATGGGAAGCTCCAGTCCCTTTAGCCATCACTGGATGTAATTTTTTGCAGTATTTATTCCATATGAAAGTGCTCCATAATGATTTTGTTGAAGTCCTGAAGTGCCACCATAATTTTGCAAACAAAGTCTCTACCATATGATGTAGTGATCTGAATCCTATGCCACCTTCCTCAAGTGGGTAACATAGAGTGTCCCAAGCAACCAATATTTACCTTTATTTTCTCCAGAATTGCCCCAGAAAAATTTAGCTATAATTTTGTGAATGAGCTTAATCACACTTTTTGGAGGATCCATCACTGAAATCTGATATATGGGTATTGACTGTAGTACATGTTTAATTAATATATATTTACCTCCTGCAGTCAATAACTTACTCTTCCAAGAGGTGATTTTAGCAGTCACCTTCTTAATGAGTCCTTCAAAATATTCTTTTCTCTTTCTTCCATAGAATATGGGACACCCTAAGTACATAAAAGGGAAGGTCCCTTGCCCAGTACCTGTCCATCTCCTTAATCTCTGCCCTATAGTAATTGGAGTTTTCTCATGTAAATATAAGAAGCTTTTGGACAAATTAATTAATTGTCCAGAGACCCTTTCATACTCATTAAACACTTGCATCATCATTCTGACCGATTTCTTATTGGCTGAGCAAAATAAGATTGTATCATCTGCATAGGATAAATGATTAATCTTCGCACTCCATTTGGGCAAACCAAATCCTAAAAAATCCTCCTTTTCATTGAGTCTGTTTAATGATCTGGACAGGACCTCCACCGCTATTATAAATAAGATTGGTGATAGTGGGTCTCCTTGTTTCACCCCTCTTGACGAGGGGAAGAAATCATATTTCTGCCCATTTATCAGTATAGAATACCAATTATTAGATAATATTCTCCATATCATATCAATCATTCTTTCTCCAAAACCCATTCTTCTCATTGCCTTAGTTAAGAAGATCCAAGAAACTCTATCATATGCTTTGGTCATATCCAGCTTTACTATCACATTGTGATGTTTATTTCTTTTATTGATATTCCTGATTATTTCTTGTGCCAGTAGAACATTGTCTACTATGCTTCTACCTTTCATGAAGCCAGTTTGATTAGCAAATATAATCTTCCCCAAGATTTTCTCAATCCTACCCTGAATAACCTTCGAAATAATTTTATTCATGAAAATGCTTAGGCTAATCGGTCGCAGATCATTAAAACTCTTGACCACTTCCTTTTTCGGAATTAAAACCAATGTTGTTTGAGTAATATATTTTGGCAACTCAGCCCCACAAAAGAAGGCTCTGACTACCTGGCTTACATCATTTTTAATTATTTTCCAGCAGGCTTGATAAAAACCTCCAGAGAAACCATCAGGTCCGCTGACACTATCTTTATTAAGCTTAAAGATAGCCTCCTTAATTTCAGCATCTTCTGGCCATCTCTCCATGTCCTCCCTGTCCTCATCTGTCAGCACCCTAGGAAGATTGTATACGAGATCATAATTATCACAAGAATTGATTTCCTTGAATTGTTCTTGAAATATCTTCACTTCTTCTTCTCCAATCTCTTGAGGTACTTCAAGCAATCTTCCTAGGTTATTTTCTATTCACTGGATGGAGAGTTTTTTCCTTTTTCCATTGACATATGAATGAAAAAATTTAGTGTTCCTGTCTCCTTCTTTGAACCAATGCATTCCTGCTTTCTGTTTCTAATACTCCTCTTCAATTTTATGCAATCTCCTTAATTCTGCCATCTCTTTCCTCAATTCAGTCCTGTTCCCTTCCGAAAGGTTTATTTCCAGCTGAGTTTCTTTCATTCTCACAATATCCTCCATGGTGGCTATTTTTTTGAAGAAATCCCCATATACCTCCTTCTCCACTTGCTTAGTGTTGTCTTCAATTTTTTTAATTTTTCATTTAGAACCCTGAATGGTGATCCTTCCACTGGTTGTACCCAAATTCGCTGAACTTATTCCTTGAATGACTGGTGTTTAATCCAGAAGTTAAGAAACCTAAAAGGTTTCCTAACAATTTCCGGATCGGATTTACAAGATACATGAAGGGGGGCATGGTCTGATCCATCTCTTATCAAATGATGCACCTCACTCTGATTACAATCCTGCCAGAAAAATTCATTGCCAAATACTCTATCCAGTCTTTTGAAAATACTGTCTTCTCCTGTTCTACCATTCCACCATGTAAATTGGCTTCCTCTAAATGAGAGCTCTGTCAGCGTACAATTACTAATACATTGAGTAAAATCAGCAGTTTTCGTCTGAGTTACAGGTAATCCCCCAAGTTTTTCTGATTCATCCATGATGACGTTAAAATCACCTCCTACCAGCCATGGTAAAATATTGTTCTCTGCTACCCACTCTAGATCTTCCCATAGTTCAAGTCACTCAATAGCATTGCACCTAGCATACACTGTAGAGATTATAAGTTATTTTTTATTAGCTTGGTGTGTGAACCTCAGTGATATTTGTTGAATGGTGTCTGAAAGTATTTCTCCATCTCAGTCTCCATTCCAAAATATCCAAATTTTCCCTGAACAATTTACTGCTGCATTCTCCATTCTAATCCTTCTTCTGTATGGGTTCTATTTCTTGAGGCCCTATGAAAGGTTCAAATAAGGCTATATATGAGTAGTGATGTCTTCTTTTTAGACCAATTACCTTCTCAAAAGCATTCTGAGATTGTACGGATCTAATATTCCAAAATAATATATTGTGAATCATCATCTGCTTCCTGCTGATTTAGCTGAGCTGCTCCTTGTTTGTATCTGCCTACTTTTTGGCAGTGTAGGTCTACCCCTCATCTTGTCCTTCTTTAGTTCCTTGATGTTCCTTGGGGATAAATCTCCACTTCTTGATATGTCTTTCACATTTGTTTGAATCTCCTCCTCTGAACCTTCCTCATCTTCTAACCTTTCACCTCTTTCATGACGGGTGTCCTCTTTGCTCCTTGTCTGATTTACACTATGTTGTTTAATGGTAGAACTATGCCCTTTGCACTGCCTTTGGTCTTCTGTAGGGGTGTGCAAAAACCAAACCGACCGATAAATCGAACCGATAAAAATGTTATTGGATTATTGTTATTGGGTTATTAGGTTATCGGGTTTTTAATGGTTTTCAAAAAAAAAATTATTGAGTTATCGGTTCGTTTTCAGTTTTTACTATTGGGTTATTGGGTGAACCGATAACCTAATAAATTATTATAATTTGCTATTTTATCCCTTTGTAAATATTAAATGTTACGAATTTAATAATAAAAGGACACCATAGT
>JBCEWC010019508.1:0-11386 GCA_038996855.1 Solanum aculeatissimum
ACAGGGGTATTTTTGGTCCAAAAATCTAACGGAGGGTATAAGTGGTCTATTTTGCATAGTTCAGGGGCAATTTTGACTCTTTTCCGAATTAAAAATTGACGTTTTCTTAGTGATGAATTTATTAAGATCACAATTATTTATTCTCAGATAATTCAAGTGAGAAAATAACAAATGCTATGAAAAAATTATTGTTCTCCTAACTAGTTAGAAGCCACAAAAAAAATTTATTTTGATCTAATCACATGAAATAAAAAATTTCATAATAATTCAAAGATATAATTGGAAAGAAACTTTTTTGGAAAGTTTTAAACTACACACAAGATTAGATGGAAAATAATGAATCAAACAGTTGATAAAAAATAATCCTTGTATTATTAATTCATGCATTATTTATTTTTATACCAAAGACCCTAAGTATTATATTAATCCAATTAACTATAATTAGTTTAAGATAAAACACGATATGGTAATGGTTATGTTTCCACTGCTATATTTTTACTTGTAAAATCCTTCCGTCTCTTCTCTGGCTCAGCCACAGACTCTCGTACAAACCCTAAATTAATTTTACAGCGAACGGAACCATCCCTATAAATTTCTTTTCCAAATCTCCTTGTCATTTTCCTCACGATCCACCATCTTCTCCTTTCACCGGAAAACCATTTTCGGAGATTACTGTTAAATCTCATTTTATTTATTAAAAAATCTTATCTACATCGCAATTTTTTTTCCTTTTCCTGGGTCTTTATCTCAAATTTTCCAAGGAAACATCCATCAATTTTAGTCCATTTTATCTTATCTGTTTTAGAAAATCTTGATTTTGTGTAAATTCAATCCATTTGACAAAAGTTTTTGGGTTTTGCTTCTTTTAACTGGGATTTGTGTTTTACACTTACAAGTTAGAGGAGAAAAACAATGGTGGGAGGTGGAAACAGGAAGGATGAACAGTTGGTGATAAGCAACAATAACGTTTTTGCAGCGCTTGGAACCCTAAGGAAGAAGAAGAAATCTGATAAGGATGCTAAGGGCAAGAGCGCTGCGGGTTCAGCTTCTAGAAATGTCAAGCAGTCAGACAAGGATCCTGAGCCTGTTTTCTGGGCTCCAGCCCCATTAACTGTGAAATCCTGGGCAGATGTTGATGATGAAGATGATGATGATTATTACGCTACAACAGCTCCCCCTCAGGCTGTTTGGGGAGCTGATACTGCTAATGAACAACATCACAAGGCAAAGGAAAGTGTAACTCCAGTGGAGGTGTGAATTATTTGATATTTCTACTTAGCATTCATGAAAGTTCTTGAATTTTTGACACCCCTTTTTGTTTAATGCTTTATGAATGATTACTAGATACGTTCATGCTAGTGTTTTTTTCTTACTTTAGAGTTATAAAGCGATGTTGGTAATTCTATGCTGGTAGATGAGTTCACTTGACCTAGCTAATTTGTCCATATGGTCATGATATGTTGTGTGTGTCTGTGTGTGTGACATTTATGTGTCTGTATATGTGACTTTTAAACATTGTGTGTGTGTATAAACAATAAAAAGGCATTATGTTAAACATTGTGTGTGTATAAACAATAAAAAAGCATTGTGTGTAAAAAATGTGTGCGTGTCAAATGGCTTTTGAGAGTGTACATTAGCAGTGTAGCAGTATTTCTCTGGTCAGTAAGGTCAACTGGAATCACAGTATCAGGAGAAGGATAATGTGTTTTCTCTACTCATTTTCCTTTTTGTATGGTAAAGAGGTGTTTGCTCGCTTAGATTGCAGTGGTTATGTGGCTGAGTGTAGTTTATTTTATTTCTCTTATACTTTAGTTTTCTTTTATATCTTAGTTTGTTTATTTGGTGCTAATTGTCCTTGGGACACTTTATGCCTGTTACTGCATTTGTTTCTTGTGAATAATTTATCCTGTACACAGTTATGTCACTTAGGGGGTGTTTGGATTGAGGTTTTTTGAAGTGGCTTATAAGTTAAAAGCCAAAAGCCAGAAGTTGGGGACACTTAACTTTTGGTTTTTGATTTTTTTTAAAAACTTTTTGTCTTAGAAAAAGAGTTTAAAGCACTTTATGTATTTGTCAAGCACTTTATGTATTTGTCAAGAACTTTCAAAACTTATAAAAATTCTTAACAGCCAAAATCCACTTAAATATAAGCCAATACAAACACACATTTGGCTTCATATTATGCAGTCTTCAGTCAATTTTATCTGTATCAGATGTTGCACCTATACTTTGGTGTTCTGGGTTCTTCATCAGGTCATTTTTGATAAGGTTAGATTCTTTAGCTGCTTGTCCAAATTATAGGACTTAACTGGTCGGTTAAGATGACAGTTACCTCTTAGAAATTAATCGCATGATAACAACTAGAAGAAGATGTTGGACAACAGGGGCTGTACTATGTTAAGTATGGTACGGTGATAACATGACGTTGACTGAAGAAGATTTCAAGTTTAATTGTTGTTTTTTTTATACACCAATTACATAAATGTATCATGTACTAGTGCTATTTGAACGCTAACTTATTGTTATCTCGACTTGGAAAGCAATAAAACCCAGTGGGTTGGATTGTTTTCCACTCTATGGTTTTGATAAAAAGGGACAATATGGTGCATGAAGCATGCAGTGTTCAGGGTCCAGAAGAGGACCACACCACAACCTCCCTATATGGTGCGGATATCCATAGCATTTTCCTCATTTCAATGTAGCATCCTTGATCTTTTGGATTACATGGTTGATATCTGATGGCCTTAAGAAAAACAAAATCTAGTTTTCATTTCCATAGAAGTTACCCATATAAAATGTGCTCATTAGTATGAGTTGGATTTCTTGGTACCCAAGGTTATTGACCTAATGGTCGGTGATGTGGGTGCAATCCTTGGAGATCAAGGTTCAATCCAACATAGGAAGAAAAACTATGTGAGTTCTTCCTGCCTACCTGAGCCTTGGTGGCAGACTTTACCTGGTATCTGGGCTGCAGGAAGTAGCACATACCTGGTCGAATCCAGATACGTGCAACAGTTACCTTTGAAGAAAAGCAAAGTTGGATTTTATGTACAATTACAGGCTTCTTCTCTGTCTTGGGGTATTTTGCTAACAGGATTTATACCCGGGAACAAATGAATGTACCTCAAATGGCTCTGGCAGAGATGACTTTAATCTTTATGACGTTAGGTGGTGGTGTTGGGCTGAGAAGCTGTTCAACTTAATTTCTAGAGCTTACACTAGTCTTGTTGACGGCCGAAATTTTTTAATGATCTCTGCCTTCTCGATTCTTTAGCTTCTTTTCTGTTGCTGTCAATTTGATGACCTAAATTTTTAAGACATTAGGTGGTGGTGCTGGGCTGAGAAGCTGTTCAACTTAATTTCTAGAGCTAACACTAGTCTTGTTGCGGGCCCAAATTTTTTAATGATTTTGTCTTCTCGATTCTTTGTCCTTAGCTTCTTTCCTGTTGTTTTCCACTCTTTCTTGCTCCTTTTTCCACGCTGAGCTTTTGATTGATAAACTTTCTTTTGTATTACCAAGAATAAACTTCTTATTCTTGCCTTTTTCTTTCATGTTGCCAGTGGTTCGTGGTTTCTATACTGAAATGAAGGATTATCAGTAGCTAGATACTGTTTGCTTTAACTGAAATTTATTCCCTGATATCTTTTTGAAGATGGCCATGCTTGGTTTTAAAGTTGCTTCACAAAACCAATTTTATTTCTTGTTTACTTTGTGATGAAGAACTTGTAACTACAACTAGTTTGGTATAATACTGCTTCCATCCCATTTTATGTGGTACCGTTTGACTTGGCACGGTGTTTAAGAAAAAAGGAAGACTTTTGAAACTTGTGGTCTAAAACAATCCTTAGATATTTGTGTAGTTGTAAATCATTTTATTAAGGGTAGTAGGAGAATTTTAAAGTTAAAATGTTTCTAGTTATAATAAAGTGACAATTCTTTTTAAGACGGACTAAAAAGGAAAGGGTGCCACATAAAATGGGACAGAGTATAATATTTCTTCTCTCCCTATATGCTATTTGCCCTCTATCTAAAAGAAAAACATTTTATTTGTTGGTGATTATATTGTAGCGTCTTAAAAACGAAGCTTTCTCTTTCATTCTATTGTTACACTTGTCCAGCAGCGTATCTGCATTAAGTCTTGTAATCTGTTCATTTCAGGAAAGTGAAAGTGAAGAAGAAGGGCTTGATGAAGCTGATGATGATAATGAGGAAGATCATGAGCAGGAACCTGATTTACCAGAGGAAAAAGAGCCAATTGTTAAGAAGCCTGCTGAAAATGTGGCACCCAAAGAGTCAGAAAGGCAGCTTTCAAAGAAGGAACTTAAGAAAAAGGAACTTGCTGAGCTTGAAGCTATGCTTGCTGAATTTGGATTAAACAAAGCTGAGAGCAATAATAATTCACAAGGTAATTTGCTTATAATTTAAACTAAAATTTTCCTCCTCCGACCCAAAGGGATGAGGTGAAATCATTGGACAATTTTACATGAGAAATTCTTAAAAATTTCTTGCTCCGTGAAAAGTACAAGATATGTTTGCTAACTGCATGCATATTTCTTCTATTATAGAACTTCTAATTTGTATTCATTATACTTCCTTGTCCTCTTCTTGCATCTTAATTTGTTATAGTGAAATATCTATCAAAAGTAAGAACTGATATACATCTCGAATGCGTGAAATATCTAGCAAAAGTAAGAACTGGTATACATCTCAAATGCCTCGACTCATGTTCCCCCTAAAGTGGATCCTGCGCTAGTAGCTTAGAACAAGTGCCTGTTTGGATTGGTTTCTTTTAAGCAGTTTTGAAGTGTTTGGGTAAAGTTAAAAAACACTTATAAGCACTTATTTTTAAGGCAAAACTACAAAAATAAGTCATAAGTTAGAAATCTAAACTTACGGCTTTTGGCTTATATCATAAGCCAAAAAGCCAGTCCAAACAAGCTCTAAATTAAATGGAAAAGGGCCAAAATTGCCCTAGAACTTCTCACTGACGAGCACGTTTAGCCTCGGTAGAAGTTGGGCAGTTTTATGACATCGGTATTATCAAAAGGGCACATTTATGGCCTTGTGTCGAATTCCAGTTAACGGAACTATTAAGAAAACAAAAGTTCAAAATTTTCTGCCACATGTCAACATTACAAAAAAAAAGTTTTTCAAATATATATATTTATCTTTCTCTAAAACAACCCAATTATCAACAGAGGTCACAAGTGCTCCTTGGTGGAAAATACAGGGGTAATTTTGGCTCTTTTCTGTTCCTTTTATTTTATTTTTTCTTATCCTTTCTTTTTAACAAATCCCTGCTGCCCCACAACCATGGAGTTGCCATGAAAATTTCAAGGAAATTCACCGTCTACAGAACATTTGAACAGCTGGGCGCCTCTGCAAAGATGCTCTATTATGTCATCTGGCATTTATTCTTTCTCCTTTTCTTGTTCTTGCGTTTTACCCCCTCAATCAAAGCATATTTCTTCTGGTGAGCCTTGAATGTTCTATGCTTATTTGTTAATTGGCAAGTTTGGTCATTTTTACAAATATGCGGAACTCCAATATGGTGGTAACTCACCTATCCTTATGTTACCTTCTGGATTGTAATTGGTAATGTGGTATGTCTCACTATTTTGCTAAGAAGTTTGGGTTATATATGGACTATTCCGAAGTGACTAGGTGCTCCATTCCACTTGCAGGTGCTGCACAGGATAAGGTGGAAAAACTCAATGGAGAAATGGCTAAGAAGGATGATAATGTTCCTGGGGAGAGCAAGAGTGCAAAGAAGAAGAAGAAGAAAGATAAATCATTAAAGGAGTCTAAAGAGCAACGTGATCAATCCAATGGTGTTGAGCTTGGAAATGGGATCAATGAAACAGTGGCAACTGAGAAGGGAGAAGATGCACCTACTGTTGCTGCAAAGGACAAGATAAAGAAAATGGCATCTCTTAAGAAGAAAAAATCAAGCAAGGAGGTAGATACTGCTGCCAAAGCTGCGGCCAGTGAGGCTGCAGCAAGGAGTGCAAGGCTAGCTGCTGCAAAGAAAAAGGAGAAGAACCATTACAACCAGCAACCCCTGCGGTGAAATGTTTCTTGACTTGGAAGTGTGTACGTACCTTGTTCATTTATTAAATGCACAATAAACATCAGAATCTGGTTCAATGGAGATGGACTCTGGCATACTATTTAATTTACCAAAAGAAGTTATTAATCTAAAAGAATAGGTTTTACTGAATGGTTGTGGTGGTCTTTTATATTCTGCTGCTGGATAGACGGTTTTTGTGATGTTGCTATTGAATTGAAATGAACCAAAATTCCACTTGTTACCTCATGAGTTTGCCAATGAGTGTGTAAGTTTTCTATTGGAGCTTTGAAGCTAGATAATAGTTCTTCTGCAGCGTCTGGGCTTCTGCTACCATCATTAGCTATATAATTAACGTAAATAACTAGTTTATCATCTAAGGAAAAGGCAAGATTGTATGTGGAAGAGTGACGTTCTTTCCTTGGATAAACAGCCAGATTCAACTGTTGAACCATAGCCTGTTGTTGCTAGTGCTTTGTTAAGCTGACACTGGAGGTGGCAAACAGGTGGATTGGATTGGATTGAGCAAAACTAGATTGGATCACAATGCATCCATATAAAATATGAGTAAATATGAATTTGATTAAATATGATTTGGGTAAAAATGGTTCCAACTAGGGGTGTCAAACGGGCGGGTTGGGTTGAAATTGAGAATGTTAGAATGAGTTGAAATAGAAATTGGGTTGGGTTATGACCTGCTCAAATTTACTTTGGGCTGAAATGGGCTAAAATTTAGATTGGATCATGATCCGTCCAATTAGACCCGCTCAATCACAATAATTCTAACATAATATTATTTATTTTTTATAATCACAATTTGAATTTCAACTCAAAATATAACAATAAAAAGTTACAAATTGATAGATAAAAGATAGAAAATATAAAATAGATAGGAAACGTACATTACATCAATGCAAGTAAAGAGCCTTAGAACGGGTTGAAATTGAAGATTAAATTGGGCTCAATTGAAGATTTTTTTTATATAGGTTAAGGCTTGAACGGGTTGAGATTGAATCCAATTAAAATTATCTTGAACCCAACCCATAAAATTTTGGACGGGTTACCTATATTTGTTTTGTTCTCCATAAGGGAAGTCTTACAAAAATGTCCCTTTTTTTCACTTTAAGTTGAGTCAAGAATATTTTTGTCCCTCTACACCTTAAATATTTTTTAAAAAATTCTTTATACTCAATTGCCTCTTAATTTTTCTATTTTTCTCTTTCTTTATTTTTCTTTTATTTATTATTTTTCTCGATCCTTTGATTCTTTTTCTTTTTTTTGAACTTCTATTTTTTCTTTTTCTTTATTTTTTAATTATTTTTCTACTTTTCATTATTTTTTCTTTTTCTTTTTTTTAACTTGTAATTTTTTCTCTTTCTTTTTTTAAAATTATTTTTTTTATTTTTTCAGTTTTGTTTTCTTAAGTTGTCTTTTTTTTCTCTTTCATTTTTTTTTAATCATTTTTTTCTCTTCTTTTTTTTTTCTTTTTTCTTTATGACTATTTCTAATTTTTTTTCCTATTCTATTAAATCATCAAATTAAATTTTGCTTCTCTAGTCAAGGATGACATAGAGTGGTTAACTAGACTATTCAATGCTATTATGAAGACTGCCAAGATGTCTGATGAATGGAGGAAGTGTACTATGGTTCCATTGTACAAAAACAAGAGTGATATTCAAAATCGTAACAATTACAGGGGTATCAAGTTGTTAAGTCATACAATGAAGATATGGGAGAGAGTGGTTGAGATGAGGGTGAGAAAAGAAGTGTCTATTTCAGAGAATCAGTTTGGATTCATGACGGGGCGATCGACTACTGAAGCAATTCATCTTGTTCGAAGATTAGTAGAGAAATATAGGGAAAGAAAGAAGGACTTTCACATGGTGTTCATTGATCTTTAGAAGGCCTATGACAAAGTTCCTTTGAAGCTTTAGATAAATGTGCTATTGAGATATTGAGCTCTTATGGTATCTCGTACATATTCAGACGATTAGCCAAGCGAATAAGTCACCTTCAAAGTAGATTTATTGTGTGAAGATTATTGAGATAATGAATATTATTATTAAAATAAATAAGATCTAATTTAAATTGTCATCAACACCAGCAAATAAGAAAGAATTTCATAAAACACATTCTGAAGTTAATAAATATCTATATCTAAAAGATGAATACTAAACTCACATAATTCAAAATCAATTTGGACATTGACTTATATTTGTTTAACACATGAAAAATAAAAGAGTCAAATACTTTAAGGATTAGTCTGACAAAAAAATCATGCTAGCTTATTTTTGAATGTTGCTAGACATTTTAAAAAGTGCTATAGACAAGAACAATAAGTTTGAGCAACTACTTGATAGAAAAGAGATTAAAGAAATAGTGTTTGGGCTTAATTCTTAGAGTGCTAGTGGGCCTAATGATTTTACAGGATCATTCTACCAAAAGTGATGGGATATAATCACTTTTGATGATGATTTTTTTTTTGTAGTTATGAACTTTCAAAATTCATAACACAAAAAATGATTCTAATCTCAAAAAAGAAATAAATCAACACTTCTTGGGAATATGAGATCAATCAGTTTGAATTCCTTCACTAAAAGATCTCTTGTCAAGTGTAATACTAGAGAAAAAGATCAATTTTTTTCTAAATTCAATATCTTCTACTCAATTTTTTTTTTATTAAAAACAGGAGTATAATGGAGAGTGTTCTTTTGGTACTAAAAATTATAAGGATACCAATGTTGAAGGATTAGTTATTAAATTAGATATGTCAAATTTATCTGATAGATTTTTTTTTATTATTTTAATCAAAATATTGAAACAATTTACTTCTAATAAGGTATTGATACATATGTATGAAGATTTGATCTCTAATGATTGATATACAATCTTGATAAATAAACAAAATCATGATTTCTTTACATTAATAAGAGGAATGAAACACAGAGACCCTTTTATTTTCAAGAATCTTTATATTAACAACTGAAAAGAAATCTCAATACATTACAAAATTTCACGACCCAAAATCGAACCATGACTAAATAGAATAGAATAAAACAAAAGCAACCACAAGACTTAATTTAAATTCCAAAATCTAGAGTCATGAGTACAAGAGCATCTAAAGTAGTACGAATAAGTAAATACAAAGTTGTTTGATAACCTCAAATACAAAGTTTGGAATAGAAGGCAATAAAGAAAGTCTCAATAGATCCACTGCGACTCTAAGTCTGAGCCTTATTGCTAAAATCTATGGTAGATGGAAGAAGACTGATAGAATAAGATCAACTACCATGTAGGGGTCCCTGTGTTAGATCTATGGGGAGAAAATAAAGTAGGGGGTGAGTACACCAAAATGTACCCAGTAGGTTCAACTGAGTGAGTAGAAGAAATCGAACAAGTATGTAATAAAGAAGAATATTATCACCTGCAATGAAAGGGCTAGTACACATTATATATATAAGAGAAAAATAAGATAACAATAGCAGTCAATGATGCAATGTACATGTAATGTACGAATACAATGCATTAGGTGAAATCACAGTGGACTCTGGTGCCGGTATATAAATCTACCGAGCTGAAGCTACTAGGTAAAACTCATGGGGGTCTCGTCAGACCATAAACCAATATCTCTTAAGTGTCACAACGAATGTTGGTGCTGATGACACCTCGACGGACTCTGGAGCCGGTAAATAGATCTCAAGTAACACAACTATCTTCGGGGGTGATGCAATATGAGATTAATGCATGTCAGTGTCACAATATCAAGATATATACAACAATAGAATAAGAATACAGAAAAATAACTTTCATAAAATTCGGAAAGATGATATTAAAAATCACAACTAGCACCACAGGTTATTAATATGTGTAACGATCCTCAAGTTAGGAGCCTAAGAATGCAGAAAATGACCTGAGGTCAATCCACGAGGTGAATGTACAGCCCGCAGGTGGAGTTACAACCCATAGGTAGATTCCTTAAACATGAACTTTAGAAAAGGGAAAAAGTTTTCAAGTGTAGGGTAATTCACATACCCAAGATGGCCCGTAGGAAGAGTGATGGTCCGTAGAGAGGATCATAGATGAGAGCATCAAACATGAAGGAAATTTGAAGTCACTGGAAAGTGACCTATGATTAACAACACGGTCCATAGATTTTTATATGGCTCATATAAACCTTTCGTAGATGGAGCCCAAAAAAGTAAGAAAATTGGCTTAGTGTTGAAGGACTCTATGAGCCCAACCACGACCCATAAGTCAGTATACGACCCGTAGAAGATGGTTTCGTGGTTTGGTCAAAAAAGAGTTTCTAAAGTTTGGGGAAAGTTAACAGGATGGATAACACTACGGTCTGTGGTTTAAATCACGGCCCACAATCGGGGCTTCGTAGGTCGATTCCAGTAATTTTAATGAAGGACAATTTTGTTATTTTTGCAAATTCTATTCCTATACTATGTTATTTTTTGGATTCAAAGGGGCCTAAACCAACTCTTAAAGCCCCAGAACCCTTAGTCATTCTCTCATTCTTCCATTCTCAATTTTTCTAAGGTAAAAGACATTCCCTCTTCAAGAATAAGCTAAGGAGGCTAGGGTTTCAAGGGGTTTTTTCTTCCAATAGCAAATTCCTTCTTCCCAGCTTACCAAGGTATGTGACTTTTATTTGTGGGTCTCTTTTTCCATCATAATGTATTTTATCTTTTCCTTAAGTTCCTTCAAGTTCATACACATGCTTATGATAATTTCATGGTACATTATGTTATTAAATGATCTCAATGATATCCCATGATATCTTACTAAGTATTTACTTGGATTTAAGTTATTGATTATGACCCCAAATGATGAGTTTTATTGATGATGAAGTGTGGGTTGTTTTACACGTTTTAAATAGGTATATTTTCATGATTTATGCATGGTTTTGTGATTTGTGATTGTTCCAATTAAAAGTCTACCTCACCCAGTTTCAAGCCAAGCATTTGCATGCTTTATGACAAAGATTTGGGCATTAAAGTTAAGTTTTAAAATTATGATTTTTCAAAGATTTAAGCATGTTGACAATTGCCAAAAAGATGTTTAAGAAGGTCCCCAATATGAAAGGACAATACTCACTCGGTGGTTTCTTAAGTCCGAGCTACTCTTATGATTTGCTATTTATGATTCTAAGTGTCATAATTTGACTAAGCTATATTTTAAAGATTCTGTTGTTGACACCCAATTTTGACCGACCTAAACCCCTTTTTAGATCGACATTTAGTTAAAATAGGTATTTTTAAAACTTTTAAAATAAATAAGTTTATTTCAAATTTTATCCTATAATTACGTAT
>JBCEWC010019509.1:0-11385 GCA_038996855.1 Solanum aculeatissimum
AAAAAATTAAAAATTATTTTACGAAAAATTCAAATTTTGTAAATTTTAATTTTTTACTCCATCTCGGACCCTCATCCCCCTTAGCCCCCCAATCCCATCCACCCAGCTCCGCCACAACCGCCCAACCCACAGGCCCCGCCCCAGCACCTCAAACCCCCAGCCCCAACCCCACCCATAAAAAAAAAATAAAAATGTATATTTACAAAAAAATTCAAATATTAAAAATTTTAATTTTTTACTCCACGTTGGACCTTATCCCCCCACCCAACCCCCAACCCCACCTCTCATCCCCATACAAAAAATAATAATAAATTATTTTTTACAAAAATTTCAAATTTTGAAAATTTTAATTCTTTACTCCACCCCACCTCCCCAAAAAGAATTCAAATACTTATTTTTAAAAAATATTTCAAATTATAAAATATTTTCATGTCAAAAAATAGAAAAAAAATCTTGAAGATTAGTATTAAAAAGAAAAAAAAGTATTTTAGTTTGAAAAATAATGATATGTATATTTATAAAGGATAATTATTAAGGGTAAAATAGTCATTTCAGCCTTTTTAAAATTATTTTGGGCCTAAAATAAGATAATCACGCGCTGAAAAAACGTGCAATACACGTATTTTTTCAGTTAGGATGACTGTGTCTAATTGATAAAAAACGGACAAATTAGAGTGTCTGTTTATGCATTTTGAAAGCTAGAGTTCCAATTTAAAATTTGACTCCAAGTTAAGAGGGTAATTTATGTATTGTGCGTAAAGAAAATTTGGCAGAATTAATGAATTACACTGCTTGTTAATTAATTAATTAAATATATATATATTTGACTTTAGAATAGATACAATTAAAGTTGTTTGGCAGATTGGATCAGGCCAATCACCTAATTCTGATCTATATTTTTTCTGTTCATACAACAAAAACCTTATCTTAATTAATTCTTTTGAGAATTTAAAAAGTGGACCCAATAAAAAAGTCCCTAAAATATTTTTCCAAAAATGTAAGAAAAATGCAGAGTTATCGATAAACTGCTCAAATTTGATCTAATAATATTATTTAATGAATCACTTTGGTGGTGGTCGAGTAATTGGTTGACCAAGAATCTTTTAAATGGAATTTTACTATCGTCTCGATCGAGTTCGTCATCCAAAATAGCGGTTATGAATTTTCGTGATGTGTATATAATGATCTTAAGAAGGTACTTAAAAGTTTCGACAATTTAAGATTAAATTTAAAATTAAAAAAAAAACTTTGGGTTTTTAATTTAATAATATTCATCAATTTTCTTGCTTAACGTCCAATTGAACTTCCCAACTAGAAAATATAGTTGTTTAATTCCTTTATTTCAATCGAAATATTCATTTTAGATTTAATTATAATTTATATTTATTGGTTGATTGATTTAAAAATTAATTAGGAATCTATATAGCATTCGGATTCCTTCGTCTCAAATTAATTGTTAGTTTAATTCAGAAAATTATTTCAAAATAATTATCAATTTAGAAATTTAAGATCAAAATTAATAATTATTTCTATTATATCCATAATAATTATTTCTATATATATATATATATATATATATAATGAATGTATTATTATTAACTTAGTAAATTTTATCTTATTTTTATTACTTTTCTTAATGAACACAAAGAGATTTAAAATGAAAGTTGTAATGGGATAGAATGATTAATCTTCATTTTATTTATGAAGAACTCATAATCGTTATTCTTTAGGTGTGTATATGTATAGGTGTTAAATGGACATGTTAGGGAGTGAATTTGAAAGGTTCGAAATTGATTGATCTGATAAATAGATAAGTTATTTTATTAAATTCACTAAAAGTTAATTAGGCTGATAAATTTTAATTGTTTTATCTGTTCTTTTATAATTTTTTAATATCTAATAGAATTATTATTTTTCTTTATTTATCACTACATATAAGTCTCAAATAAAAAAAAAACCTTGTCGAATTACTTCGATAAAAAAAATTATGAATTAATTTGGACTAAATATCATTTCAAATTTGATGAACTGAGCTAATAAATGGGTGGATCAATAATCAATCCAAACTTAAATGATTGAATGAATTATACTCCCTCCGTCCCAAATTAATTGAATTTTTAAGGCTTAAAATAATTGAATTATTCAAAGTTCAAGACAAATGTTTGAAACTTTTTTTATATTTGCTCTTTCATTTATTGAAGTTTTATATTTTCTAGGGGATAAATTATACTACATATTTATGACGACTTCACAAATGGTAATAATGGAAAGTATGATTTAAATTTTGTCTTTAAATATTTTTCTTAATATGTGTGCATTGCCTCACAAATTCAATTAAAATGGACGAAAAAAATAATTTTACAGACTAATTTTATCACATTTATGCATACAATAAATCTCTCTTCAATATAATAGCTCGTAAACAACACTGAAAAGATAAATCACACTAGACAAGACGGAGCGATTTAAATTGTTCATGGAAGAAGTAGAAGCTAATAAATTAATGCTTAAAACCCAAATCTAAAATCACATGAAGATAACTATTGACAACTAGGACATTGACACATGGGCTTTAATATTACTTTGAATACTCAACAATGTTTTAAATAATATTATTATTATTATTACACAATTAATTAGTTGGCATATACTTATCAGCATATTCCTTTACTTTGCCTATAAATTGAGACACAATTATATCAAACTAAAAATACCAAAATATTTGAAAGAAAAATTCAAAATTAAACTTATAGAAAATGATGAAATCTCAAAAATCATTGTTGATTAAGATTATTTTTGTACAATGTTTGTTAGTTCTTTGTGTTGCAGCACAAGACTTTGATTTCTTCTACTTTGTTCAACAGGTATGTCCTCTTTTAACTCTATTTTAATTCGGTTTATTCAGCAATGGTGAAATCAAAAATTTTAACGAGTACCAAAAAAAATTTGAATTTGTTACCTAAAGAAATACGCACATTTTACCACTATAACGAAAACTCTCTTATATCTAGGAACATGAATTTCATCAGATGGACGTCTTGTCATAAAATTGACTCATCATTAAGGCATTTCCGATGGAATGTCCATCGATAATTCTTGACCTATATGCATGCATGCAATGCAATTTTTCAATTCGTTAATAGTACAATAATGAACTTTTACGTTATCAGATCATCTAAAAGACTTTTTTTTTACGTTTTTCGATGTTTTAGTGGCCGGCGTCGTATTGTGACACGAGACGTAGTTGCTGCTATCCCACAACTGGAAAACCTGATGAAGATTTTAGTATTCATGGTCTATGGCCAAATTATGAAAATGGAAAATGGCCACAAAATTGTGATAAAGAAAGCTCTTTGGATGAATCTGAGGTATATACTCATATTAATTTTCAAACTTTAGCTTTGAAGTAGTATTCTGCTTTTCGAGATGATATTTTTGAGATGAGGGTCTTTCGGAAATAGTATTTCTATCTCTATGAGATAGTGATAAGATCTGCGTATATTTTATCCTTCTCAATCCTACGTGAAATTTCACTCGATATGTTATTGTTGTAGGAGCTTTGAAGTAGTAGTGTAGCTATTGTACAAGCAATAATAATGACTTTATTATTAGGTATATGTCAATATCATTTTTCAACTTGTAAAAATGGGGTCTTTTATATATTGTTAGTCTTCCGTGATATAGTTTTTTTTTTCATTATCCATATATAGAAAATTGCTTTAATTTATGATATATATGGATCAAGAATGAGTCGATGATAATATATATTTATGTAATAAAAAAACGTGTATAATTTATGTATATCGGCTAGAAAAAGTAATTAACAGTTGATTAATCTAATTGATTGTTTGTGTAAAATTCCTTTGTCTCATTTATTTGACAAAAAAAACATAAATTTAAAAGTATATCTTTCTTTTTGACAAAATAAAAAGGAAATTGTGTCAAATCATAAAGTAATTAATTACTATATTGTTGCTTTATAGTTCTTCTAAATGTAATTTTTAAATATGTAGATTTTATTTTAAGAAAACATGAAGAATCATATTATATATTGAAATATAAGTAGATATATAGTTTGACTTTTATATTCAAAGTCGCTTCACATAAAATGAAATAAAAGGATTAATTAATTAATCTTCAATACTAAAGAGATTGAAACCTGCCAAATTAAATTGTGAGCCAATAAATTCAACTTTAGGTACAAAAGTTCCTTTATTTATAATTTTTTATACTCTCTCTGTCCATCTTTACTTGACCCCTATACTATTTTAGGATGTCCAACAATACTTGTCCAGTTTATGAAATCAAGAGATAATTTTACACTTAGTTCCTAATTTACCCTTGTCATTAATTATAATTATTTCCCTATTATATTTTTCAATACATTACATTAATTATATTCAAAGGGTGATTTGGTAAAATTACTCCTATCATTTACTATTTCTTAATCCCTGTGTCAAGTCAATAGGGGTCAAGTAAAGTTGGACGGAGAGAGTATTTATTTACGTAGTATTTTCTCCATCTCATATTAATTGTCTTAAAATACTTATAATTTTAAAAAATGACAACTAATATGAAACAGAAGACGATGCATGATATCACGTTGGTAGTGTTTTTATTTTTGCTAAAATGTGAAAATTAATTTCTCATAATATTTTTTAATATTATTTTTTCTCTTGACAAAAAGTATAGTCTGTTGTTATTCCTACTTTTTATTGCCCATGTTGTCTTGCTTAGACTTCTTGTTTTTAGGTATGGACTTGTACATCCCACTGCCATACTTTTGCTTCTAAGAAATGTTTTTCTTTTCTTGTATTAATTATATTTCCACTTCAAGATTATGTAATTAATTAATTTGAAATTTTAAGCCATATATATATTAAAAAAAACTTAAATCTTTGAGACTTATTTTATTCTAATAAAATAAAATAAGTTTCTTAAAAATAAAGAAAATGATTTGCTTAACAAAAGTGGGGATCAAAACAAGTTCCACAAATGGTATTCCTCATTGACTGTCTCTCCTCCCCCCGCCCAACCCTGCCACGTCATTTTCAATCCATTATCAGAATCCCGTCTCCACCTCCCATAATATTTATCTAGCTAAATTATATACAAATGTTTCGAGGATAATATTTTTATTTACGTAATGAACATAATAAAATAGGAATAATTACTATCCAACATCGATCTTAAGATGATTAAGTTTACAAAATAGCCAACAAAGGTATAAAATTTGTATATTTTAAGGGTGTTATGCACATAATATACATAACCAACATATAGACAAATTTGTATATTTCAGTTATATTGATAAATAATTTTTATCGAACTAAACATATTGATATTTTTTCAAGAAAATTAATAAGAAATTCACTTATGCAGATATCAGATCTTATAAACACAATGGAAAAGGATTGGCCATCACTTGCTTGCCCAAGTAGTGATGGTGTGAGATTTTGGAGTCATGAATGGCTAAAACATGGCACTTGTTCAGCTCTTAGTCAACATGCCTACTTCCAAACTGCACTTGACTTCAAGAACAAATCTAACCTTCTTCAAAATCTTAAGAATGCAGGTAATTTAATATATGTACTTGTGCTTTCCAACTACAAATTAATTCTTGTCTGTCAAGTGTATACAATTGTTACTAATATATTGTACCTCAAAAATCATATATTAGTAATCTGAAATATAAAGCAGAGAGCCTATTTGAATTGACTTATATTAAGTGCTTATAAGTACTTATTTTTAAGTCAAACTGATGAAAATAGGTCAAAAGTCATAAATTAGAATGTTTAACTTATGCATGGTTTTTGGCTTATAAATTATAAGCTAAAAGCGGATCTAAACATGCTCTAAAATGATCGAAAATTCTTTAAATTGTCAGATTATATATAAACTAAAATCTTTTTTGTCAATATTAGTAGGTACTTATGAGATTAGCAATGTTGTAACAAATTAGATTTCTGTTGTTTTTATTGAGTTAATAATTTATTGAAAATCATCTTTCTACCCCTACAAGAATAGAAATCTACATATATACTCCATTTTCTTCGAATCCCACTAATGAAATCACACTGAATTGTTGTAGAATTCTACTTCTAGCTTTATTTTGTTTTGATTGATTAGGGATTCAACCAAGGAATGGAGAACATTATAGTGTAGAAAGCATTAAAAATGCAATTGAAGAAGGAGTTGGACACACCCCATTCATAGAGTGCAATGTTGATTCACAAGGGAACCACCAACTATACCAAGTTTACCTTTGTGTGGATTCTTCTGCATCAAATTTCATTGATTGTCCAATTTTCCCACATGGAGGAAAATGTGGTTCCAAAATTGAATTCCCTCCATTCTCCTCAAATGACCATGATGAATTTTGATTATTTTTTTTTTAACTAATTAATCCATCATGATCATATTCTTGATCTTCTATTGTATCTTTAGTTAATTAAAGACACTCAAAATTTGTACTAATAAAATTTTATCCCAAGGTAAAACATGCCCTCCAGCTGTTGAGTTTTACTTGTTTGTAATGGACTTTACATTTTTTGTACAGCAAAATATCTAAACAGTACCCTTCTAAAGCAGAATCAACTGTTCAATTTTACTTGTTTGTAATGAACCTTACACTTTTTGTAAAGCAGAATATTTAAACAGTACCTTTCTAAAGCAGAATCAACTTATACTGTGAATTAGAACTAGTTAGCTAGGTCTTAAAGCTTTATGAAACATAGGATAAGATATCAAAAAAGAAAAATCAAATGACAATAGTACACTCATTAAATTATGTACATATGTTAATTTTTGAGGTAGATTCATAGGTTAACTTTAGTGGCCTTCTCTCAATAATCATATACAAAGTTTGATATGTCAAATTTGATTTATAACTTTTTATACATCAATAATGAATGGAGACAATGTTTGATTGGGAAAAAAAGATGTACAAAAGTGGGGGTGACATAAGATATGTTGAGGAATTTCACAAATAGCTACTAATAAGTATCTTAATTATGCTTCTTAGTTACAATTTACCTAATTACGCTCCATAGTTTTGTTATGAATATTTCTGTTTGTATAGTTTGTTTTCATCTGTTTGATAATTCGCTACCAACATACAAATATGGTAAGTATTTTAATTACTATGAATATTTTTATATACAAACCGTTTGTGTAATTCGTTGCTAATATACATATTTGTTTGTATAATTCGCGGCCAATATACATATTCGTTGTATAATTCGCTATCAATATACAAATTCAAAAGTGGTCCCTCACAACTCGGATGAAACATTAGTGTCGAGTAGTAATTATTTGAAACTATACTTATAATAAATAATTCAATAGTATATATTTGCTTAGTAGCGTTATTTTGTCAAATATCTTTACTATTGGAGCATGAACTATCAAGAGCCCACTATTTGGTAATGGGCTCAATTCATCCACAATATCAACAATGGCCTCAAATTTTGGGCTTTTTTCTCATTTGCTATTAATTGAAACATTTTTTATTTTTCTTGCAAAAATGGCATGATGTGGTATCTTAGAGATCAAAATTGGAAGAAAATAGTGCTATTAGTTTTTGGCAAATAATGGTGTTTCAATCAAAGTTAGCATCTAATTACCCAATAATTTTGCATGTTTTTCTCCTAAAATATCTAGGATTTTGATATTCTTTATCTTACAATTGAGAGTAAGTGTTTCTACGATTATTAGTAGTAGTTTTTATCGTAAAAGGAAATGGCCTCTCTATCTTATCCTTCTCAGACCCCACTTGTGGAATTTGAATTCACTGGGTATGTTGTTGTTGTTGTAGTTTTTATCGTAAAAGTAACTCTTCACAAAAAAATTGCCAAAGAATCAAGATAATGATTCAATTTTTCAAGATATTCCACCTTCAACATCATTTTCATTTTAGAGCAACAATGGGTATATATGGAGGTTTTGGTGGAGAAATTGAGTAATATATATATATATATATATATATATATATACATTCTAGTATATTTTGTGAAGTAGCATGTATACATTTTGATATATATTTTGTAAATTAATAAATATACATTCAGTTATACATATTATGTATAACCAGATAAACTTTTTTGGATATAGATATTGTGAAGAATCTATGTCAATACAATTATCTTCACTTATATATATAAATGATAAGAATATATATAATGTAGCCCATATATATTTTAAGAATGTATGTAAATATCTAATTTAATGCAGGTAAGTTTGTAATATACGTGTGGTTGATGTATATATATATAATGAAATTTGTTAATCTAAATAATTTGTTTTATACATTTGATTTAGGTATATATATATAATAAATTTATATAATATAGACAAATATGTTGTAAACATTTGATTTATGTATATACTGATAACTTGATGTACATTTGTTTGAATTTAAATTCGCAAAAAAAAAAGGAGAAAAAGAAAAAGACAAGAGAAATGGAAGGATAGAGAGATAAAACACTTATCTAGTTAGTTAAATTGTGTCTATAATTAGGCACGGAGATTAAGAGATACTTAAAAATCTTCGGCTTTATGTTTATTTTTAACTTGCACAAATATTTCATCGATTACAAATCCACATAAAAAAAGAAATAGTAAATCAATTTTAATGTGCTTCAATTGGAACATACAATGAAGACGCTTGTCGAATCTTGCCCAATTAACTAGAGAAAAACACTTATATTGTCGATAGTTTGTAATCTAGCAAACAATTTCTTCCATTATTAGTAAATTTTTTGGTATTTGCTTGGACGATATTAACCATTAAAAGTTTAATATTCGTCCAAAGAGATTATTCAAGCAACTTTTAAGAATAAAGTCTTTATTATATTAAAAACAAAAATTTTGTATTAAAATTTTGTGGTTTAGCCATAAACCTAGTTATATATTTTGCTCTAATTTGATAAAGTAAAACTAATTAACCTAAGCTATACATACCCTTCACATAATGTTTGGAATGACAATAATTGAGCTAAACTAACTAATAAAATGGAGTCTCCTGTATTAGGATCTTGACATTTATGTTCAATTAACATGTGTTAGATTAGTTTTATAGACCTCTATCTAAATATTCTACAATTGAAAAAAAGAATTTTAAAAAATTGAAACCAAACCCATTGAATAGTAAAATCTTGGCCAAGTCCAATTAACTTCCATTCAATTTTCCCAATGGTGTTCTTAATATGTATTATAAATTTTAAGAAGCAAAAGGAAATATCTATTTTGTGATTGTGTTTATTTATTTTAAAAAAAAGATTGGGGGCAAGAGAAAAGAGAAATGAGGAGAGAATATAAGTTGGGTATCGAAAATTATGTAGTTAACTAACTGAACTACTGAAATGATAAGGGTATGAAAAGTAAAGTTACTTGTATTTTTTGTATCTAAATGCAATGATATTTCTTTGAATTATTTTTAGGATTGTAGATTAAGGTTAGTATAGAAAGTTAGTAAGTAATTTTTTTTGGATATAATTGAATGTCACTATATAATTTGATATATTTATCTGGTCAAATAGTTACTTGATCGGCATAGCTGAGCGCAATTGAAAAGGAATAAATAATAAAAAACTTTATGTATATTATTTGAAATGGTGTAAAAAGTACTATAGGTGATAATAATTGTTAATTTAAAATTTTGATTCTTGAAATTTCATCAATGATACATAAATTGTGACAGAGAGAGTAACGTAAAATGTAGAGACTATAAATCTAACAATTAAAAAGTTAAAAAATACATATATAAATAATCTATCGACATCACATAAATTGAGATAAAAAAATAATATATATTGGGCTCGTACAAGCACGGACGCTTATAACTAGTAACATACTAGAAATGAGGATAGTAACTAAAATTCTTGATTATTTTTAAAAAAAATCAATCATATTATAAGATGAATAAACCTTGATCAATTCTTAACTTCCATTGATTTTATATCATCCATCAGAAGCAAAGTTATAATTTTTTCTATTTATTTAAATTTTGATGAAAAAATTATTTGACGCAAAAAAAATTTCTCCCATGAACTATTTGGATCAATGGATTAGTTCGATCCAAAACTTACGATAAAAAAAATTAAAATTTAATTAATATTTACGTAAACTATAAATAAAAGTACGATAATTCTTCACCAACTTTGTAGCCTGCCCACCAAATATGGTGAACATCTTCTAAATTTAGGTTACAAGTCAAAATAAAAAAGTTTGAATTAATATTAAATAATAAAATAGACAACTTTATAATAACGGGTAAAACAAGGAAACTTTAAAACGCAAACAACACATATTTCTATATTATGTTGTCAATATTTGACAACACAAATGAAAATAGGAGCTTAATTAGTGGCATGCAATTGGACGAGTTTGATCAAATTTGAGTGAATCATAATGAGTCAACATAACAAACGGATCAAAATTCGACCTGATCCAATTGAATTTGTTTGGATCAACATGGGTTGGGTTAAAACAGATTGAGTAATGAGTTATAGAGCGGGTCAAGATTCAACCCGATCCAACTTTTATTTTATTTATTTATTTTTTTCAATATTTTAGTACTTAATTAAATTATATTATTTTTATTCTGGCAAAATATTTTGAAAAGATTTCTCTTAAATCTATTCGAATTGCATATCAACCCAATTTTAAATAAATTAAACTAACAAATGGGCGAGTCAAATTTCAATGAATTGAGCGGGTTGAATTTAATTTTGTCATCCCTATTTCTACTCCCTAATATAATCCTTCCTTTTGAACTTTTCAAATAATACATCACTTCTTAATAAGTATTGTATTTAAAAAAGTAATAATTATGGAGGTTGAAGTAGATTAGGTAGAAATTAAAGGTGGTAGATAATCGAATATTGTTTAGTTTTTATTTTATCATTATTATTGTTATTACCTTTTTTTATTTTAATTATTTTTTGTTGTTAATGTTTTTTTTTCTCCATTATATATTCATGAAAAAGTTTCGAGGGAAGTCCTATGGAGGTGTCTAGAGGTGAAAGGTGTTCCAACGGTATATATTAGGGTGATAAAGGACATGTACGGCGGAGCCAAAACTCGGGTAAGAATGGTGGGAGGAGACTCAGAGTATTTTTTTGTTGAGATGAGACCTCATCAAGGATCGGTGTTAAGCCCTTGTATATTTGTCTTGGTGATGGATGAGCTGACGCGGTCTATTCAGGAAGAGATTCCATGGTGTATGCTATTTGCAGAAGACATAGTACTAATTGTTGAGACTCGGACTAAAGTTAATGTTAAATTGGAGGTTTGGAGACACGCTTTCGAATCTAAAGGGTTCAAACTGAGCAGGACCAAAACAGAATACTTGGAGTGCAAATTCAGTGTTGTGAGGGATGAAGC
>JBCEWC010019510.1:0-11385 GCA_038996855.1 Solanum aculeatissimum
GAATCCATGAGAAATTCATAGTTAAATCAACAATTAAACTTCAATTTAACATTACCCATGCATAATTTAAATAGTAAAGGGGGTATGCATCCTTGTACCATCTTGAACTAAAGTAATTCATCAAATAGGGGCTTAATTCATCTTAAAATCATTAAATAGTAACAACCCACACTTCAATTGCATTAAATCATTCTTAATTTAAAAGACCCATTTCAAGAAAATAATAATTTATCAAAAACAATTGAGAAAAGGATTTTGGATCTTCATGGTTGAAAGAGAAACCATGAATCAAACCCACATACATTGAATTTAACAAGAAGATTGAGAAGATTTTGATGAAGACTTGAATTTTCCCCAATTTCAAGCTTGATTTTCAATGGTGGATGAGAGAAAATTGAGAGAATTTGGGAGATGATTTGAGAGCTTGAATGAAGTAAGGGGATTAGGGTTCAGTTTAGAGGTTTTGGGAGACTTTAGAAAGGCTAAAACGGCCCTAGGAATAATTAAAATTACCGATTAACCATTAATAAAATGAAACAGTCGATGACGGGAGCATCCACACGATCCATGTAGTTATTCACGGACCGTGAACCCTACCGTGTGACATCACTTGGTTCATGCCTTGGCTTAAAATCTTGGACAACTTTCTGGATCACTTCACGACAGGACACATGGTCTGTGAAGCTGCACACGAACCGTAAACTGGTCCGTGGAGCCTCACTTAGTCCGGGGTCCTGGCCTGGGGTCTATCCATTCTCTGGACCAACCCACAGGAGCCCTCACGAACCGTGAAGCATCACACGGACCGTGAAGCGGTCCGTGGAGCTTCACTTGGTCCGAGGCCTTGGTCCAACTTCCCTGGGACTTACTGGATCACTCCACGGAGGGGTCTCATAGGTCATGAGACTCCATACGACCCGTGGTCCCTCCCGTAAGGCACTGCCTTAGCCTCAACCTGCTTCCCTTTTCCAGAATACTTCCATACACAGGCAATCTTACTGTAATGGTCATAACTTCCACATCTAAATTATGAATTGAGTGAAACTAGTTGCGTTACGAATATAATTCAAAGAGTTTCATTTTGATAGGTCATAGTCCACATAGTTCGGCTCGTACCAAAAGATATAGCCATTTAAAGTCAGTCCTCCTACACGGTTTCATACAAAACTCTTCCAGCACGATTTCTTTGAATCCGGCCACTTAAATAGAATCCATGATCATCACTACACATCCATAACAAGTTCAAAATGGACCTTGATCCACTAGTACGAAGTTCAAAAATATTTGAGTCATTACAACTCTCCAATTATGGAATTACTTTAATATTTGTTCCATTTGAGAAGAAAAGACTATCAGACTTGTATTTTTTCCCCTTCTGTACTCTTTATATTAGAGACTTGTACATGTGACATCAGTCTTGGAATGATTTGTAGACTTGATCACCCTATGCTTATCCTAGCTTATTAGACTTCATTTCTTTCGCTTTTAGTATTGTGTATTGAATTGAGCAGGTTTAGGCTGACTTGCCTTGGTGGGTTAGACAAGTGAAATTACACCTCATTTCTAGATCGTGACAGCGATCCAGCAACAAGATCATTGAGTGTACATTGAGCAAGATATTGAAGCAAAGAAGATCTAGAGTTAGGTATTTTTTTTGAGTTCTATTTTTCTCTCACTTAGAATTATTGTAAGTAGGGATTGTTGTTGAGTGACTTAGAACATGGAGTGGGTTTGGCTTCTTGTTGGGTAGTGTTATGTTAGTTAGAACAAGGAGTAGGTTTGGCTTCTTGTTGGGTAGACTATTGATCAAAGTAGATCGTTAATTTGAGGAGAGAGAAGTGAGAGAGTGGTTATTGAGTTGTAATTTTAATATTACTTGTTTGAGTTAGTGAAGTTGTTGAAATCCTACAAGTTGTAGGTAGTTGTTGTTTCTCCTTTGAGCAAGGAGTTTTCCACTATATATCATATGTTTCTTTTGTGTATGTGTAGTCTGACTTTAACTGGTTTCATTACAAGAACTTGGTTCTTGTTAACAGTAAGGTATTAAAGTTTTTCATTTGGTATCAGAGCAGATCTTTTCACTTGAAGGTTAACACCTTGAAAAGGATCGATGACTACACCACCAACATCACCAGAAGGAGAACCACATACAAGATCACCACTGTTTAATGAAAAGTACTATAGATGGTGGAAGAACAAGATGATGGATCCTTTGTTGAATTATGTCAGACCTCACTGGACTTGGATTTCGTCCAAATCTAGCCTAAATTCAAAATTTTCAAGTTACTATTTAAAAAAAATTGGCTCAAAATTCTTCCCAATTGGTCTATCCATAACAATGAGGACAAGTTATTACAGAAAATATTAGAAATGACATGGATAACCTCAACTTTTCAAATAATGAATAAATTGTAGAAATTAATTTTCAAAACTTGTGTGGGTGGTTTGAAATGTAGTTAGAGCTTCAAACATCATTAGTAGTTTAGGAACAAGCTTTCGCGCAACGGAGATTTGTTATTGATGAAGATCATAGGCAATCATTAGCAAAATATAATTTGAAAGTATTAGTGCTATTCAGAGATTCAATCAATGTCAAAAAGAATTATGGGCTGCCAAAATTAGTAATTCAAGTTAAAGATGAAATACATGGACATAATAGTGATGATGTTGTGAAAACAATAAAAGAACAATGACAAATACAAATTTCGACTAGTATTTCTTAAAAAAAAAGATAGAGAATTAGTAATAATATTTCAAAATTTATAAATATTAGTAGAATAATTGAGACCTAGTTCAAACATAACTATTCCTAGAAAATAGTTACATAGATAAAGATACTTTTCTAATAGTTTATAATACATGTACTTAGGCTATTCGCCTTGATTTTCTTTTTAAAATAGTCTTTTATTTAATGCAAGTTAATTTTACAGATTTCAATTTTGAACTTTTTAACATTATCCTAATATTTGAATTGTATTTTATTACCTATATTAGAAGAGTCAGGAAGGAGGATTGGCATGCCTGTTTGAGTTGTGTGCTTAAGAAGGCAACTGCCCATTGACGTTTCTATATTCAGCTGCTTGATTTTATTATGTCATTTTCATTAATTATTTCTCCAATTGATGTGGCTATAAATTTATGATATTGCCCCTAATGATAAAAAAGCTATATAAATCACAATAATTAAAAATTTTAAAATTTTATTGGCATCACATAAATAGGAGGAATGACATGCCTACTTGAGTTGTTTGCTTAAGTAGGTAGTTGTCCATTAACGTGTCTGCTTCAGCTGCTTAATTTTATTATGTCATTTTTATTAATTATTTCTCCAATTGATGTGGCGAGTAGCAGGCAACTCGGTTTCACCATGTCCGCATGAGTTGCCTGTTTAAGCAGACAACTGACCATTGACATGTCTGTTTCAACTACTTGATTTTATTATGTCATTTTCATTAATTATTTCACCAATTGATGCGGCTATGAATTTACGATATTGTCCCTAATTAATTACTCATTCTTAAAAGATAGTTGTTGATTAACGTGCAAATTACGTAAATAAAATCTTATAAATCACAACAATTGATCATTTAAAATATATAAAACACATTAAAACTTTTAAAATTTTATTGGCATCACATAAATTGAAACAAGAAAAGTAATATATATTGTTTAAAAATTATATTTAAAATACTATAAATCACAGTAATTAACAATTTAAAATATCTAAAAATTATATTAAAATTTAATACACATAAATTGAAATAACAATAAATAGTAGGCCCACAAAAAACTCAAAAAATCAAAGGAAAAATTACATAAATACACAACTTATTTTATCATAATTTCCAAAATTTCCTACCATTAAAAAAAATTACAAAATTTTATTTTTTTTATATTCTCTCTCCTCCTATTTGATACTTAGCATTAACTTTCTCACTCAACCTTTTACTAGCCTATTATTACGGCTATTTTTGAATTTTCAATTTTAGAATCCAATTAGTTGTTAATCACTATGCATTAGTCAAGTATCCATAATTAAAGTTAACCCATAATTAATTTTTGCATACTTATTTCTTTCCTTTTCAAAAAAATTTCTCCTTTTTTTAACCCTAAGATCACTGAATAAATTATCATTCTCATCTTCCTTTCTTTTTTTATATAGAATTTTTTGTCCTTGTTGAATGTGTTCTTCTTCATCGTTTTGATTTTTTGTGTTTGTATGGATTTTAATCCTTCTTTTAGTATAGGTCTCACACAATTAGAGATCCTCTCCAATCCTTTAATGTTGTTCAAACACAGTTAGTATCTCAAATCGAAGAATCTTCATAGGTTGCTGAAGTTACTCAAATTCTCACTGAGTCGAAGATGAATGTTCAAATGGAGAAAGTGTCACAAATCGAAGGAATTCCTCTTGTTCTTAATCTGAGGCGTTATTTTGACTACGAAGAGAAAGATTTTCGTACTTCGTTACTCTTGGAATTTCATTGTATCAACTATAACTAAAAAATCTTCTTATATCAAGTTGGATATTATGAAAATTGAAAAGGTTATTTCGTTATATCAAGTTCAACAATATAGTTTTAACTTGGTTGTATCAAGTTTTATTGTTGTATTTGTTTCTCGTATCAAATCAATATTTATCTTTTTACCCATCTTATACTTTTATTTTCTTCAAATTGTTTTTATCAATTTTCGTAGTATCAAGTATCTTTAAATGTCATAAATTGGTAGTTGATACTTCAACTTATTTGCATTTTTAGATATTTGAAACTTTGTTTAAATAGATTATTTGTCCACTATATAGTAATTGGGTCTTGATACTTTATACCTCCAGAAAAGTCCAAGTCTAATTTGTCCTACACACGACTTAAAAAAATAGGTAGTTATTTTTGGAAGAATAAATTCACATATCAAAAGTGTTAATGTTGAAGAAATTCAAAATCAAGTCAAAAGAATTTGCAAAATCAAACTAAACAATGATTGATATGTGTTTTTTTCTGGATATGTTTGGTATTGATACACAAACACTAGGGTTATGCAGTCATTTTTTTACCTAATCGTTAATGTGTCAATGTTAATGAATTTATTTTGATAAAGTTATTTTGAGTTATCAAATAAAAAAGTAAAAATTTATAAATTATTCAAGTATCTAAATAAAATAAAAATGTTAGAATTAACAAGTATTTAGTTCATTAAAGAAATAGATAGTTATTTTTGGAAGAATATATTCACATATCAAAAGTCTTACTGTTGGCGATATTCAAAATTAAGTCAAAACATTTTACAAAATCAAACTAAAAACATTGATTTATACGTGGTTTTTGGGGCATTTTTGGTATTGATACACAATACTAGGGTCATGCAGTCATTTTTTTCCCTAATCGTTAATGTATCAATGTTAGTGAATTTATTTTGATACAGTTACTCTGATTTATCAAATAAAAAAATTATTCAAGTATCTAAATAAAGTATAAAGGTTAGAATTAACAAGTATCAAGTTCATTAAACAAATAGGTAGTTGTTTTTTAAAGAATGAATTCACGTATCAAAAGTGTTAATGTTGAATAAATTCATTAAAATATGTTAACTGATACAAAAATAAAGAAGAAAATATTTATTCTTTGGCAAACAAGAACAGACGATAACGGTTTCAACTTTTTTCCTCCTTTTTGCATGTGATTTTCATACTGTAGATTTGAAACTTGATTCTGTCTTCATTACTATCGTCTCTTCTAGTAAAATTTCATCAATGAAAATCGTGCACAATGTTATGAGCAACTTCTTCCATTGGGTCTACTGAAAGTGGATGAACATTGTCACTGTCAACAATTAGTTGGGTCAAACCAAGACTAAATGATGGCGATGAATTTATAAAAATATGTTAACTGATACAAAAATAAAAAGAAAGAAGAATGAATTCTTTCAACGAAGAAAGAAGAATAAATTCTTTCAACGAAGGAAGAAGAAGACAAATAATTATTTTTTTTTGGAGATGAAATAAAAAAGGGCATAATTTTGAAATTACAAATTAAATGTGAAAGATTGAATAATTAATAAGTGATTGACATTGATTAGACTACTATACTAAAAAAATAGCGCTAATTAAGGAATCACAATTTAAGAGTCAGTTAGTTTTCCTTATTTAACGCAACAAACTTAAATTCTCAAGACTCTTTTTTAGGTATCAATCAGAATATTTTAGGTATCATTCACCTTCAAAAAGTTGGTAATTTTAGTAATTTGATAAAAAGTCGGGATTTATGAAAATTTCTATCTAACAGTATGACATTTATATAATTTTTTACAAAATCAAATGATCCATTTAAATTATTGGGCCCATGCGCAGCTCGATTTTGACATGTCTGCTTGAGCTGTTTGTTTAAGTATTCATTAATTATTTCTTCAATTGATGTAACTATGAATTTACGATACTGCCCCTAATTAACTGTTCCTTCTTAAAAGACAGTTGTCGATTAACGTCCAAGTTATGTAAATAAAATATTATAAATCACAATAATTAATAATTTAAAATATTTAAAACACATATAAAAAGTTCAATTGACTCTCAAATCAGTGTTGCATAAATAACATATATTATTAGAAAATGATTTAAAAGCTATATAAATCACAATAATTAAAAATTTTAAAATTTTATTAGCATCACATAAATTGAGACAAGGAAAGTAACATATATTGTTTAAAAATTATATTAAAAATACTATAAATCACAATAATTAACATTTTAAAATATCTAAAATTATATTAAAATTTAATACACATAAATTGAACTAAAACTAAATAGTAAGCCCCCCAAAAAATCAAATGATCAACTTAAATTGTTGGGCCCGTGCACAGCACGTGAGTTATTCATCTAGTCTTATTTAGGTAACTTACTCCATGACTTTCTTAATATTTACTACTTTTTATTATTTACAGTTTACCAAACTTATAATTTTTACAACTTTCAAAATGAAAATTTAAAATTAATTTTATAACTTAAAATACTTTAAAATTCTATAACAAAAAAGTTAGATAAACTCAAACTTTTTGTAATATTAATATTTCAAATATAAAAAGTTATATAATTAATTTACTAACTGTTTTTAAAACTATGGATTAAAACTTATTAAAAGATTCAAAGTATAATATACAAAAGTTTGATAAGTTATATTTTTAAAAAAATTGGTAGGACTCGATTTCGGAATCAGGTATGATCTTGTTTCAATCCGATATATATCGAATCGAAGTGGAACATTTTATTGGACTCAATATCAATATACCCAATTTTAATAAGAGAATCGGTCTATATTCATTTCAAGTCTGTTGAGAGATTAATCAATCTAGGTAAACTCGATTTCGCCGAAAAACCAGTCCGGTGGTTCCGGACCCAATCCATTGCGACCTTCGTACTAACACACAAGTATAGTCTTCTCCTTTTTTTCCTCAAGATTCTTGTGTGTGTATGTGAGGTGATGGATATGACAAGTGAGAAGGAAGTGGGAGCTATAACTAGTAATGAATGATTGATGGAATGATGGGATGTATGTCCCACTTGGGGAGTGTAGACACACACACAAGTGGTTTGATTGAAGAAATCTTTCATAAAAAAGAAAGAAAAAGAAAAGTAGAAGCTAGCTAATACAGTACATTGTCCACTCCACCGCATGAATGTTTGCTTCACGCAACCTGCTGCTTGTTTCCCTCCCTTTTTTGCTTCTCTCTGTTGCCTTGGCTTCAAAGTTTACACCATTATGCACCACTAAATTAAACAAGATTTTAAGGTTTGTTTATTAGAGATTTGAGTATTGATAATTTGCTAAAGAGAAAAGAAATAAAACAAAATTAAGTGTGGTAAAGAATAGAAAGTATAGATTCAAATGTTGCTTCAGCTCTGATAGTATCCTCGTATGAGAATGCTAGGCAAAAAATGAGACAAAATTAATGTACATTTGTTGATCAAGAAAATAGTCTATTGTCGTTGTATTAGTGGAAATCAAAATACATTTACAAATGGATGAAGTAAACTATTTATAAGTTATAATAATAATTACGAGCTCATCCGCACACCTGTATCTCCTGACATCTTTGTGATCTCCTTTGTCTTTTCTTCCACATAATCGAGAGCATGATACTTTTATTATACTTTTAATATAATTTTTTAGGGATGCCTTTCCGAGAAATAAGTTTTTCCAAGACTTTGCACACCCATGAAACCTTATTCATCTTTCATTGTGCCATTGCGTACACTCCATCCTTTTAGACTTCACTTAGTGAGGTTTATGATTATTGTTGTTAAATTTTATTAATATTTTAAATGTATTTTTTTTCATTATATTGTCATTAGGAAAATAACATTTTGTACTCCTACATTTGTATAACTTTTAAATATTTGAATTTAATCTAATCTAATTTACCTTTAAAAATTACACAAGTTAATCTTTATAAGTAAAATATTTAGCATAAATTAAAACGAAGAAAATATATTATTTTTATATAAAAAATTAATTTTTTATTATTATAAGTTGATTTAAACAACACCACCACCATCACCCCCTCCCATCCACCCACCCACCCACCCCACCCCCCAAAAAAAAGAAATGTCTTATAATATCTGTGCACTGAAAATAAACAGTTTAATATGGTTGAAGAAATTCTGTTGCTTGGTCTATCAACTTACCCACTACCAAAAGCTTCCGCATTCTGTTATAAAATAAAATAAACTAGTGGAATTAGCCAATTTAAAACTGACTTTCAATTTATCTATGTGGTTCTAGTAGAAAATTTAAGATGTATCAAATATATAATAATATTATGATTTAATAAATATGTCACCTAAAAAGTTTTCACAACTGAAAAAATATATTTTTGACTAAAAAATGTACACTACGACAAGTAAAGGATTGCAGTAATTATTTAGCGGCAACAATGCAACTGGCTTTATATTACATATAGCAAAAACTAATATGATATGAGTATAAGTAACTTTGAATGTAATGACATTAATTTACTTATCACTAAATATTTTTACTACAATAAATATTGTCGCTAAAAAATAAAGTTATCGTCAGTGAATATTTGTTTTGTTTAGTGATATGATAAACAAACTGAAATAGAGAGTGTACTAGTAATAACAAATCAATAGCTATCAACAAGGATTGTGATGGAGTAATAAGTACTTAATTACCATCCTTATTAGAAGATTTACGTACGGGTCCCTTGGTATAAAGTCATTTTTGTTAAGGAGCATTTTATCTTCAATGTGGACTTTTCAGCATGAATCTGAATTTAGTTCATTTTTAATATAAATATCAAATATCGAATAATTTTTTTAAAAAATAGTAGCAAATTCATTCTCACTTTCCACTCTTTTTACAAAAAATTTAAATACCCATCTCTCCCCTAATCTTTATCTCTCTTTCTACTTCTTCTTCCATTTAACCCAAGACCACACAAAACTCAAAAAACCCTCATAGGCAATTGAAAAACACAATACCACACAGCACATATAATATGAGCAATAATAATAATGGTCCTTGTGGTGCATGCAAGTTTCTTAGAAGGAAGTGTGTAAAGGGATGTATATTTTCCCCTTATTTTGATTCAAATGAAGGCACTTCCCATTTTGCTGCTGTACACAAAGTGTTTGGAGCTAGTAACGCCTCTAAATTGTTGCTTACAATTCCAGCACATAAGCGTCTTGATGCTGTCGTTACACTTTGTTATGAGGCACTTGCTAGAGTTAGAGATCCTATATATGGATCTGTTGGTCACATATTTACTCTTCAACAACAGGTATCTGCTCTGTCTCATCAATTTATGTGAGTTTAGTTTGATAAATTTTTTAAGTTTAATTGATTTATTTCAAAATTAAAAGTTAAATGCTCAAAAATTGTATGGTATATAAGTATTATAAGTTGCACCTCTTCTAATGCTAATGTAATAAAAATATATATATTTTAAAATATTGATCTCAAAATTTATGTAATTTAAATCTTATAAATTAAAGCAAAAAAAAAGAGAAATAAATTAAAACAGAGAAAATATACCTGTACTTAAGAGAAGCAATTTAGGATGAGTTTTATAGGTTCAAATAAACTCTTATGAATAATTTATCCACACCTATTATTGACACCAAGTAGAATAATAAGACCGTAACATGTATTTACAGAATCTTATGCATATAAATATATATATGTATATATATGACCATAACGTGCCTAGTCTTCATTTATTACTTAAATAAAATCAACTAATATATATTCTCATTTTATTAATAAAATTAACCATATTAAATTGATATGACGTTGAATATTCATACTCTCACATTCTTTGACGATAGGAAATTTGGTATGACCCTACTTGTTTATAAATAAAACGAAAAAAGTGTAGATAATCGTTTCGATCTCAACTACGTGTACATTTTGAAATAGAACTTGCTAATTCTAAATTCTTTGCGACACTTACTAATCGATAACAATATTAGTACTAATGAGTTGGCCATTTCCTGAAGTTAGGGTTTGCCCCATAACTTTTTATTTCTTTCATTTTTGAAACTCTATGTAGGTTTGTCATTGATTCAGAATCTAATATGGTCAAAAGTATCATAGTTTAAAATTCTATGACAGAAACTTCTCAACTGTCTATAAATGTGTTCAAAATGGTCTATATGGCTTTTTTCTTCACAGTACTTTGAGAGGACTTTATGTATTCTATTGTTACTGCTCATTGACATGTTGCTAGCAAATAGGAGTGATACAAGTAGTAGTTGTTCATTTATTACCAACATAAATAATGTCACTTTTATGCACCTTTTCCATCCGTAGCAACAAATCTAAGGTCATAAATTAGTTTACAAAATATCTGAATTTTGAACTTTTAGTATTGAATATAAGTTGAAATATATATATTGAGTATAACTTTTTTATAACCTCATGTAATATATTGATCTTTGTATTGGTAAGTGTCACGATCCCTAGCTAATATGATAATGGTGTAATTTATCAGTGCTACTATTTTCTAGTTTATGGACAATCCAACTAGTTTGAACATTAAAAAGTATAATAAATTAAGGGGTCGTTTGGTGTGATGGATAAGGAAGATTAATCCCGGGATAATTTTTGAGTGGTCCTTAATTCATTATTTGGTTGTAAAGGATGAGATACTTATCTCAGGATTAACAATTAGTATTGGGATAAGTTATCCCTTCTTGAGGGTGGAATAATAATCCCAGGATAAAGTATGTAAAAATCCAAAAATACCTCCCTTTAAATTCTTTTTATACACTATTTTTATATTCATGTATATTAATATAATTTTTAATAATATTTATAATAACATTCACAACCATAATTAATAGTTATTTTTATGATAACATATTTTTCTATT
>JBCEWC010019511.1:0-11385 GCA_038996855.1 Solanum aculeatissimum
TATAAATATAATTAAATAATAATTTAAAGAAAATTTGTGAAAAGACGATTTTATCTAAAGCATAGTCTTTTAATGAATCAAAAAGTTCAATCAACATTTCTAAGGGTCTTCACACTTTTACTATAGTATAGATAGTATAGGCTTGTGCACGTAACAACCAGATTTTGGGAGATTTTAATTAAGTTGACTTATGATTCGCAGTTAAAATTTTCACTTTGTATTATCCTTCCGCATCTTATTATTATAATTAGATTTGTATCTGACTTGTCTTGGTGGGATAAGACGAGTGTCATCACGTCTTTTTTTGGGTCGTGACACTTGGGAGCTAAAGCTAGAAGCTTGTAAACCTTGGTTACCTCTTTAGGAGGCCACTAATTAGATAAGCATAGAAATGGCTCCCCTGAATTCGGCCTCTGAAATAGGGGGTTGGCTAAGCAGTAGGCGCCTGTGGAACCCCAGTGGTCCTAAATGGTCAACCTCGGCCTCTGGTCTCCTGCTGAGGAAGCATTTCTGATGGGGGATTCATAGCATTGCTAGCTAAAGCATCTCTTTGTATGGCATTACGCTTAGGAGGCATGATCTGCAAATGCGTAACGCATGAATTAGAAAAGACTTTTGATAAAGTTAAACTCTATTGCACGAACTCAGAATACAATAGGAGTGTAACCATTCCTAATGTCCTATAGCCTCCTGCTTATAAAGTGTGGTCCACAACACACCCATAAATAAGATTCTACTAGACACGGCTTCATAGACTCCCTAGGACTCTTGAACTCTGTGCTCTGATACCAAATTTGTCACATCCCGGTAGGGTACCCTTGGTGTGGTCAGCACTTGAAGAACCATTATTGATTCTCCAAGAGAACCACCTGGCCTCATCATCACATCGTACTCAACAGTGGAAGAAATTACTCAAAATGAATATCAAGTAGATTAAATAAAACTCTATTATAACCATAATTTCTAATTAACCAAGTTTGAAAG
Organism: Solanum aculeatissimum; assembly: GCA_038996855.1. Classification (NCBI taxonomy): domain Eukaryota; kingdom Viridiplantae; phylum Streptophyta; class Magnoliopsida; order Solanales; family Solanaceae; genus Solanum; species Solanum aculeatissimum. The sequence continues at coordinate 985 of JBCEWC010019511.1, forward strand.
GTAAATCACAATCACAATCCTCCACTCAATGTCTATGAAGCCTCTAACTATCAATCTATATGGTACCATAACAGGTCATGACTATCCCAACTCAAATGAAATAAAAGTACTCAAGCAAATTAAAGTGCTCCTCTGAAAAGCAAGAAGGGCTCACCAACTATGGAAACACAAAAACTGAACCTTAATGGTGCACCTGCTAAAGTCCTTTATCACCTATATCTACGTCATTAATGATGCAGGCCCAAATGGACGTCAATACATGGAATATATTGGTATGTAAGAATGGCTAAAGTAAACACATAGGGCTCGACTAAACTCAGTAAACTCGGCTCAGAACTCAATTCATTCAACTCATTACTCGACTCAGAACTCAACTCATTACTTGACTCAATGGATATGCAAGTTTAAGGTTTTGAAAACATCCGTTAATTTAAACTCAATGCTTTATGCAACTCAGTTTAAGAAATTATGATATGCTCAATCTAATGTTGCTTGAAAGTTTCTCTAATATAATAAACATTACTCTCCACCATCGTTAGTTTGGTGATGCACAATGAAAGGAACATTGTTGCCACGTCCATCCTAAAACTTGTCAAGGTAAAGGATGATCAACTCTGCTCTCTCTCTCGAATCCAAAGAGAATGTCTATCTATCGGGACATGATCCGCTAGAGTTAACTATACAACTATCCTACGCTCGCAACGTAGTTATGGGATATTTTTCCTTACCCAACTCGGTGCTTAATACTCCTTCCAAGACTAAAAAGTGCTCATGAAAGTCAACTCAAGCTCATGTCTTTGACTCATCTCAACAACTCAACCCAATTTCTTAATAGCTCTGTAACTCAGGATTAGCATTCAATGCAATTCAACTCAAGACTCCAACTCATATCATGCAAGACTCTCACTTATATGGTTAGTTAATATCACATCAATCATTCTCAACACATAAGACATATTAGATTTTCATCATGTGCTATGTAAAACAAGAATATGCATTTCTCATGCTCAACTTACTCATCTCAGAAAAATTAGACTTGTGATCTCAATTCAGTCAGCATACAGAAAAAATAATGAAATTTAGGGCTAGGCTATCAAGCATACGATTAGTATTCTGATTTCATGGTAATAATAATGCAACTCATCAATTTACTCAAGTATATGCATGATGATTCAAACAAATGCAAGAAACTAAGAACTTAAGATCACATGATTTGTATTACTCGATTATTACTCGCAAACTCGACTTAAGGAGATGAAGGAGCGTGTGGATGAACTCAATCCAACGCTTTAGGTAGCTTTACATACCTGGTATGGAGTTTGACAATCAACTTTGCAAGAGTTCTTCCTTAATTCTCTTGAACCCTCGCTCTTTCTTTCTTCTCCTTAGCCCTAGTCTTCATTAGAAGTTTAGAAAGACTTAAGAATGGGTGTTAAAATCCTTTTTACGCTTTAAACAATCTATTTGATCACGTTTTAAGTTTAGGAGGGGTGGGAAAAAGACTAGAATGCCCCTGCTTCTAAAATTGATCGTCAAGTACCATAATGGGGCAAGTCCGCGATGCGGACTTGTCACGCTTTAGTTCATTTTTTGACGAAAAACTTAAAATGCATTGAAAAACAATTTTTCTATAAAAATACACATAAATCATATTTGTCAAATGTGTTTTGTGTGTAATGTTTCATAAATCACTTTCCGATCAATTTTATAATCTCGTAGAAATTAATAGGACCAAAATTAAGTGCAAGTCCATGATGCGGACATGTCACGCACTTTTCTAGAATTACATTTTTACTTTAAAAAATTATTTTTCAATCTAGTTATTCTAAAAATCAACCAGGACTATTTTTTCACATAATTTTTCGTGTTGATTGCATTTTCGGCCTCGAATTTGCCAACAAAGTTTAGAAAAATACATTATGCGGGCGTCTCTCATCTAGGGATATTTTGGTAATTTTACTGGGTGTTACACGTACGTTGTGATTTATACTCATCATGTATGTCAACAAAGATATTTAGACTATTTGAACGATTATGAAATTCAGGCATGCAAATTGTGGGTGACATGTCTACTAATTGCTGCATCGACAATGAAAAAGATTTTTCATCATGAAACGGACTCATTGACATTGGTCTTTGTGACCGATTGAGCATCGAAAAGTCATCATCACTAGATGATGCCTCAAAATGAAACATTATCTCCCGATACCTTCTCATTAGGCAAATAATTACTATCACTAATTAAAGGTGAGCCATAATTTGGAAGGTCACAATCATCAATATTCACGGGATCAATAGGCTCATCTTGTGTGATATTTTTCCTATATGTATAAAAAAAATATAAATATTTACATCATACAATAAATTTACATAAATAAAAAAATCAAGTATTGAACGTATCGAAGTCATTTGCACCAATAGTAGATGAGACATGAAAATTTGAGGATGTCTCAATATTTTCTATCATTGCAAAGTGTCAAGATTGACCAAAATAATTGCTTAGTTTATAATTTGAAGCAATATTTGTCTCATGTTGAGGTAAACCACTATAAAATATTTAATAAAAATAATTATATATATTAACAAATAATAGTCAAAATTAACAAATAAGGTCAAAATTATTGAGCATTACCAATCACTTTCATTGATAGTTTCGTTCAAATCAAAATCATATCTATCAGTAAGAATATTTTGATAATGAGACATATTAAGAAAATCATTAGATTGAGTTATAGGGAATCTATCAGGATTATTACGATTTTTCAATTGAGGATGAATATCAATAGATAAAGAAAAACGTCGTTGACTAGTCCTAGTCTCCTTCCTAACATAGATTTCAAGCACAGTTAGCTTGATTTGATCTACGTAGTCGGTTGGAGCCTTCAAAAAGTTGGTCAACGATTCGTCATTATAGATAATTCATTCCCCAAAATTTACTTGTCCTTGTGATAAAAATGAAGTTGGATATTTTTTCGATTAAAATCAAAATATAATCGGTACTACTCACACTCGTTCTTCTATAAATGGATGAAAGAAACTTCTGATATCGGACATTAAGTGGATACTTAGCATTGTGTTTATGAGGACAACTATAATGAATAGTATTTCCATCATGTATACTTTTACCATCCCAATAAATTGAAACTCTAACTTTTGATTCAAAAGACATTATTTATAACTGAAATTAAAAAAACAGAGGATTATAGATGCTGAAAATGCCATGTTTGAGCATCTTTAAATAGAGGTCGGGGTTAAAATAAAATAAAAATAAATAACATAATAATTTTATCTGTTTTAATGATGCGTTAAATCAATATAATTGTATGACAAAGGCTGCAAAAACTTAACTTTATAAAGTGTAAGTTTTATTTTACACTTTATAAAGTGTAAGTTTTTTTTACACTTTACGGCAAAATCTGACTTTCACCATACTTAACGTCTGTCGTTTGAAAAATTGTATAAAGTGTATTTTTTTACACTAAGCCTATTTTACTTATATTCTAAAAGTGTGGCTTATTTGTGTCACTTTAGTTTATTTGTGGCTCAAATAGGTTCTAAGTTTGTATATTATACACTTTGATGGTATCAATCAGTTTTACTAAAGCACTACATCTTCTTTCTTGTTTACTAAAGCACTACATCTTCTTTCTTGATAACATCAAAGTATATATACTCTCATGGTATCAAATGCATAAGAGAAAATTAAAAACATGAGAGATAAAAGTAAAAAAGTAGTCGCTCGTAAATAAATTTTTTTTAGTGACTAAGTGTTATTGTTATTCGTGCAAAATCAGAAAATTACACAGAATGCCCATCAAATGTAGTGATCTTGATTTTTTGTCCTCCATAAGAGAAGTCTTACAACAATGCCCCTTTTTTACTTTAAGTTGAATCAAAGACATTTTTGCCCCTCTACACCTTAAATATTTTTAAAAAAACTCTCTATGCTCAAATGTCTCTCAATTTTTTAATTTTTTTTTATTTATTATTTTTCTCTTTTGTTTCTTTGTCTTTTTTTCTTTTTCTTTTCTTTTTTTAACTTCTATTTTTTTCTCTTTCTTTATTTTTAAATTATTTTTTGTTTTTTTCTTTATCTTTTTTCTTACTTGTATTTTCTCTTTTTTCTTTTATTTCTTTCTTTTTTTATCTATTTCTATTTTTATAAATCTTTTTTCCATTATATGGAATCATCAAGTAAATTTTGCTTCTAAGATAAATTATTATGCTTCTCATAAGTTAGACTTAGTGAAAATTGAGGAAATTATTGTCATGAGATGCAACTTGTTATTTGAAAGTATTTTGGGGCTAAGTCTTGCCTCCAAGGCAAAAAATAGAGTATATCGTAAATCAAGACAAAATGTGATAATATCAATTTTTACTCATAGAGAGTAGCTTGTCATTTTGAAGTTTTTGGTCTAAGTTTTGCCTCTAAAATAAGATTTATAAAACATCTCATAAGTTAGACGCGGTGAAATAGTGTAAATATTACCCATGAGGTATGTGTTATTTTTTTAATCCCTGAGCTATATTTTTCCTTTAAGGTAAAAGTTATTGCGTTCCCCATAAGCTACTTAACAAAAATGATGTAAATATTATTCATGGGCGCAACTTGTTCTTTGAAGCCCTTGGGCTAAGACTTGCCTCTAATGCAAGAGTGATAGAACATTTAATAAATCAATACATAATGTGGTGGTATCAAAACTTGCCCATGGGGCTTAACTTGTTGTTTGGAAATCTTTTGACTAACAAGTCTTACCTCTAGGGAAATAATTATAAAGTATCTCATAAATCAAAACAAAAAGTGATATTGTTAAGTCTTTTTCATGTGACTTATCTTGTTGTTTTGAAGGCCTTGGGCTAAGAGGAAAAAGTTATATATATGATAAATCAAGACACAATATAGAAATGTCAAGTCTCGCCCATGGATGAAGTTCTTGGTCTAAGTCTTACCTCTAAGACTAGAGTTATAGAGCATCTCATAAATCTATATATAATGTGATAGTGTCAAGTCTTGTCCATGGACTTAAGTTGTTGTTTGGAATTTCTTGGACTAACAAGTCTTACCTTTAGAGCAATAGTTATAGAGTATCTCATAAAATAAAACACAATATTATATTGTCAAGTCTTGTCCATGGAGCTTAACTTGTTATTTTAAAGTCCTTGAGTTAAGAGGCAAGAGTTATATATATATGATAAATCAAGACTCAATGTAGTAGTATCAAGTCTCGCCATGGGGTGTAACTTTTAAAGTTCTTGGTTTATGTCTTGTCTCTAAGGCAAGAGTTATAGAGCATATGATAAATCAAGACAAAATGTAGCAGTGTTAAGTCCTGCCTATGGGGCTTAACATGTTGTTTGTAAGTCCTACAACTAACAATTCTTACCTCTAGGACAATAGTTATAGAGTATCTCATAAATTAAAATACTATGTGATATCATCAAATCTTGGCTATGGGGCTTAACCTATTTTTTTGAAGTCCTTAAGCTAAGAGGCAAGAGTTATAGAATGTATCATAAATCAAGATACAATTCAATATCATCAAATCTTGTCCATGAGGCGTAACTTGTGAAATGCTTGGTCTATGTCTTGTCTTTAAGACAAAAATTATAGAACATCTCATAAATCAATATGCAATGTGGTAATGTCAAATCTTACCCATGACGCTTGACTTGTTGTTTAGAAGTCCTTGGACTAACAAGTCTAACCTCTAAGGAAGTAGTTATGGAGTACCTCATCAATTAAAACAAAATGTGGCATGTCAAGTCTTGCCCATGGAGCTTAATTTGTTATTTTGAAGTCCTTGGACTAAGAGACAAAAGTTATATATATGATAAATCAAAACATAATGTAGTTGTCATGTCTTGCCCATGAGCTCAAGTTGTTAAGTTTTTTGTCTAAGTTTTGTCTGTAAGACAAAAGTTATAGAACATCTACTAAATCAAAACATACCGTGATAGTGTTAAACATTGCCCTAGGGTCTTAACTTGTTGTTTGGAAGTCCTTGGGTCAAGAGACAAAAGTTATAGACCATGTAATAGTGTCAAGTCTTGCTCATAGGGTAGAATTTGTAAAGTTCTTGATCTAAATTTTGCCTCTAAGACAAGAGTTATAGAGTATCTCATAAATTAAAATACAAAAAAATTATCACTCTTGTCCATGGGACGTAACTCATTCTTTAAAATAATTTATGTTAAATATTGCCTCTAAAATAAGAATTATAAAGTATATCATGAAATTTCAAATCATATATATTAAAAATAATAAATATGAAAAAAATCTTGAATCTTGGCTTGAATTTAGAAATTATTTTATTTAAAATAAATATAAAATATAAAAATAAATATTGTTTATAGTTCCATAATTAAAAAAAGGAAAGAAACATAAACATAAGAAAACAAGAAAAAAAATAGAAAGAAAGAAAAAAATAGAAGAAAAAAATAAAAGAGAAAAAGAAAGAAATAAGAAAAAGATACAAAATACCAACAAAAAAATGAAAGACTAAAAAACGTAAGAAAAAAGTAAATGGGAAAAAAGGGAGAAAAAGTATAATTTTTTTTAGTTCTATTTAATTATCAAAAGATAAGCTTTCTTTATTTTATTAGATATGAGGATAATTTTGTTCAAGAAATCTATATCTATACTATATTAAAAGTGTGAAGATCCTTAGAAATGTTGATTGAACTTTTTGTCATTTATTAAAATACTCTTCTTTAGACAAAATCATCTTTTAATATTTTTCTTAATTTATTATTTAATCTTTTATTTATTTAGTTTCAGTATTCACTTTTGGATTGGAATTTCTTTATATTTATAATTCGCTTTTGATTTAGGACTATTCTATGTAAATAATTACCTAAAAGTTTGACTATAAAATATTTTGTTAATAAAAGTATATAATATAACAAATTAAAAAGAGAAAAGATCAATAAAATTAAGTTGGAAACATTAAACTACTCATTTTATAATTAAGAATATTTTGTTACATTAAATTTTAATCAACTAATTATTTAACTTCTAATTATTCAACTATTAATTATTACTTTACATATTCAAAAACTGTTAACATATCTATATTATATGCAACTGAATTGGTTTTCTCATCTTTGTTATTTCACAATAAACTAAATTATTACATCAAACTAATAGTATTTATTTAATTTTTTATATAAATATTATATTTATTTAATGACAAGTACTATTTATATATATTTTTTAAATTGATGTGACACATACATGCAAAATACGTAGACTGAAACTAGTTTTTATTAAAATAAAAATTACATAACTACACAATATATTTTATCTAAATCTCCAATATTTCCTTCCATTTAAATAATTTACAGAAATCTCAATTTTTCAATTTTCTCTTATATTTTTTGATACTTAATCCGCTTTTATTGTTTACAAGCTAGTTTTATGCCTTTTATTTAGACTAGTAGTCTAATCACTGTCAATTACCAATTAATTACTTACCTCTCATGCTTCAATTTTAAAATTTTACCTTTTTTTATTTACCTCAAAAAATGAAGAGACATCAGTCATCTTCTTCCTTCAACAATAAATAACTTTTCTTCTCTCCTGTCATTGGTCTATCAAATCAACAAATCTTTATGGATTTGTATCCATCATTTAGTGTTGGGTTAACACAATTCAATGCCGACAAAGACATTGTTCTTCAACCTCGAGCGCACCCAATAGAAGTAGTCACTCCTAGGATTGTGCACGATCCAGTTGATCAAGTTTTGCAACAAGAGAAGGTAGTTATGAAGAAGTCAGGATCAAGTTTCAAATCTCCGATAAAAAAATGAATGCAAAAAAGAGTAAAAGAGTTGTACACAGTTTCGTCCTCCTTCTCTGCCAAAGGTTTGTTCTTCTAACCTAAATTTTTGAATGTTTGTGTTTATTGATTTGGTTGTTGACTCATAAATTAATTGTTAATTTCGCTAATTGATGCATAATCATATTTTATTAACTTTAAATTTTGGAATTTTTATGTATCTAAACATTTCGATACAACTATTCACCAACAGAGTTGTTAATAGTTAATATTAGTACTACCATAGAATATAGGTTATCTTACTGATACAGTTTTTCAAATATCTTGGATATTCATACACAACATTTTAGGGTTTTGTAGTGTTCGGTTTGTGTATCAATTGTTAATGATTCAATTAACAATTTTTATTCAGTTGAAAGTTGATACATGTTAAGCTGACACTCGTAACATAGATGCTTGCAATACAATCTTGATACATGTTAAATTGATACATGTTAATAGTTAATATTAGTACTACCATAGAATATATATTTTCTTATTGATACATTTTTTCAAATATCTTGGATATTCATACACAACATTTAGGGCTTGCAGTGTTCGTTTGTGTATCAATTGTTAATGATTCAATTAATAATTTTTATCCAGTTGAAAATTGATACCTGTTAAGCTGACACATGTAAAATAGATGTTTGCAATACAATATTGATACATGTTTTAAGGATTATGCAGTGTAATATTCATACTTCTTAAGTTGATATGTTTATCTATTGATATATACTAAGTTGATACACAACAGGGAGACTTATGCAGTGTAGTATTGATACCTCCATAATAGATATTGATATTGTATCTATAAAATGTCACATAGGTTGTGTAATATTTTTGTTGATACACAACTAAATTTTTTGTCAACTTTTGATATATTTTTATCAATTTGTGATACTTGTAACTTGCTATATTTGCTTCAAAGATTAATTGGTTGCCATTCACAGGGGTATAACTATGTTATAAAAAATATTCCTAGAGGGTGTTTAAGATTTGGATCTTCACACAATTCAAATTTTGTGGATGATATAAAGTCGTCCATCGGGAATGATGGTATAGCCATGTTTAGAGAAACAATCTTTGACCCTTATCTAAATACTTCCAAGGCCAAAACATCAAATGTCTCATGTTGCTTGAGTTGGAGCAACAGAACACTGATGTATTGCACATACGACACATGAAGGAAAATGTTTTCAACTTCTCCATCAGAGAATTTTCTACCTTTACTGGTCTCAAGTGCACTGAAAATGCTGATGATTTTACGTATCCAGATTCGATACCTAGTAGACTTCTTCAAAAGTATTTTCTCAGTTCATATTATTGAATAAACAAAGGTCGTCTAATGCAGCGTTTCTTGCTTGGGAATTCAGACACTGTTGAAGATGTTTTCCAGATGGAGATTATTTATTTCATCCATACGTTTGTATTCTCTCAAATCATTGAATCACCTATCTTGGCAGATCATTTTCGTATGGTCGAATATGGAAGTTATGTAAACTTTTCAAGAGAAAAAGAGATTTTTACCAAACTGATGCAAATCTTTAGACAACATTCTACATCGGTAAAACAGTTGTATCGTTTGTCAGGCATGCCATACATTCTTAATGTATGGATTTATGAGTGTGCATCAAGAGTCCCGAATGATATTGTTGTCAGAGATGGGAATCATATTTTCAGAATCTTGAATTGGAAAATTGTTGGTTTAAGGCCAGAATACAAGTATTTTAAGTCCTCTATTTTCACTTAGGCATTTTTTTCTCATGACAATTCACGTATAGATAAATTTTAATATTTTCTCATTTATTGTTCAACTAATTTTTTTTTCAGATTGCTTGCTCCAATATTGTTCCAACAAATGAAGAACTTGCAGTTTTCGATTTGCATTGGTGTCAAATGATACACCAATCACAAATCCTTCGTCGTTAGCTATCAGAACCTCATCTTCCGGTCAGCCAAGCACAGTTGAAATCAGAGACCAGTCTGGCTTTACAGATTTCACATCTGTACCACCAGAACATTTTCTCAGAAAGTCAAAGCATACTTGTGTTACTTCATCTTCATTTCCGCCTCCACCTACTAAATGTAGGGCAGTTCAAGCACCCAAAGTCATGCTATTTGGATCTTGCAAGTCCCCAAAAATAGTTCATTTCTCAAAAATACCCGAGAAGCCATTGACTCCTGCCAGTTCATCTCCATATCCTTCATTCGATGATAATAATATGTCAAGCGAAGATATAAAAGGAGCCAAGAAATTTCTCATGGATTATGTATGTACCATTTTACGTTTTAAAATTAAATTATAGGTTAAACTTCGTTTTACTGTTAATTTAGAAACTATTCATTTTATTATTAGGTTGATCATAGGTTCAATGCTCTCGAGTCATTGATGAAATCACATCACAATGAAACATTGAAAGCTATAAGGGATGAGGTTGATTCTTGTAACAACGCGAAAAATTTTAAAATCTACTTATGGTTGGAATTATATGATGTACTATAAGCCATGGTTGAGTATTGGTAGCCACGGGTTGAGTTTAAGTGGCCGAATGCAAATTGGGCTAGTTAGTGGCCTAGAGGG
>JBCEWC010019512.1:0-11385 GCA_038996855.1 Solanum aculeatissimum
CTTTATTTTGTCATTATTGCTTTGCTTTAAGTCAATTTTCACATGATTTGTTATGATTATGTTTTACTTTTATGTTACCTTGATATTTATTTATTTGAATATGTTTATATGATTGTTATTGTGGTGCCTTGCATTATTGTCTTTGTCTATTTAAATTTTAGGTATTTTGATTAAGTTCAGGTTTGTTACACTAGGCCAATGACGAATCTATCCGTCGGATTTTGAGGCCTCCTCGTTCAAAAAGACGGACAAATTTTAGTTTAGTTTAATATTTGTTATACGTTAAAATTAAAAAAATAATAATAATATTAGTTTAAGTTACGCACCTTATTTTGGTTGATAATTTGAATATTGATTATTTTATTGTTATAGTGTCTTTTCGGTTAATTTTTAAATAATAATATTAACTTTGATGATTATGTTTATACTTTAGAAAAAAATATTTTATTTGTTTTGTAATTATGATTGTTTGCTTCTTTACTGTTTTGTATTGTTATTTATTGTTGTACGTTTCAGTATATATGTTTGAATTTGATTGTTGTTTTATCCGTTTATTTATTTAACTCATAATTATGTCTGGTCCCATTACCTTTTCTTTTGCTTTTACTTTCATAATTGTGTCTGGTCCCAATACCTTTTCCTTTTGTTTTTTATTAGGTTAGTATTATTACAATTTGAAAATATTGCACATTATCGTGATTCATGCTTTGTTTCATTCATTTGCATGTCGGCTAAAATAAATATGGCCTTCGGGAGGCATGAATGCTGCGGCCTTCGGGAGGCGAAAGGAGACCCATATACATTGATATACGCAGGTGTGTTTTATTCTTTATGTATATTTCATGTTTATTATACTTGTGATATATTGTTCATATCCTCCTCAATTTGAAAAAAAATGAGTTCAGTCGGGACCCACAGTTGTGAATTCTGAAGGGTGCTAATACCTTCCCTTCGGAATAACTTGAACCCCGTACTCAGAATTTTTGGTTCGCAGACTAATATTTTTTTGTAAATAATTAATTGATTTCCTAATTATCCTTAAAAATTAGGTGGCGACTCTGAAATATTAAAAAAATATTTTTTCTAATAAATTCTTTAATTAATTATTTTTAGCGAGTTGTCGCGACGTTGCGCCTTCGGGTTGTCAACATCACTCTATGACAATCAAGCAACTTAAGTAACAATTTGGTCAAATATCGACCCAGCTCAACTAGAAGGGTACCCTACCTAATAATACTATTCAAGATCCAAAAAATGAGGGCCAGTGTATGACGGTCACGATATGTGGTGGAAAGCAGACTATTGATCCTCTTATGACGATTGATGATGATTTTTTTCGCAAGGAGATGGTTGAGAGTGAGAATGCTGATAATAAAAAGGTTCGTGCAAAAAAAGGGGAAGATGATGCAGTGCTAGCACCACAGATGCTTAAACCCATCCCTATAACTCCTCCCCCTTTCCCACAAAGGCTCAAGAATAAGGAGGAAGAGGGTAAGTTTAAGCACTTCCTTTCAATGGTGAGACAACTCTCCATCAACATTCCTCTACTTGAAGCATTGAAGAAGATGCTTGGGTATGCAAAGTTTATGAAGTATTTAGTGACAAAGAAACACACCGTGAGTCAGGAGCGTTCACAAGAGCTCCAATACTGCAGTGCGATTGCGATCAGATCCTTAGTGCAAAAGTGAGAAAACCCTGAAGCATTTACTATTCCCTGTACCATTGGTGAGGCAAAGTTTACAAGGGCATTGTATGATCTTGGTGCCAGCATAAACTTGATACCCCTTATGATCTTCAAGAAACTTGGCTTGGAAGCTCCTACCCCAATAAGAATGAGACTGTTGATGATTGACCGCACGGTGAATAAGCCTGTGGGAATACTGTATGACATCCTCATTAAAGTAGATAAGTTCATATTCCCCACAGACTTCGTGATCCTAGATTGCGAACTTAACTTTAACGTCCCAATCATCTTGGGTAGGCCTTTCCTAACCACTGAGAGAGCCCTAGTCGACATGAAATTTGGCCTGTTCAAGTTTAGGTTGAATGACGAGGAAGTCACATTCAATGTTTGTCAATCAATGAAGAGGACATATGAGCTAAAGATGGAGATTTGGGCTATTGATGAAGTCTGAGTAATCAGATAGTCCATGTCGTGCCGTGACAATAAATCAGACACTTCTTGGGAGACAACCCAAGCTAGTTGATGTAATAAGATAGTTTTATTTGGTTTTGCTAGGTAGTTTCTAATGTTTTTAGCAGTTTTATTGTAATATATGGACATTAGATTGGTGACATATAGGGTAACAGTGTGTTTGTCTAAGTTCTGCAGGTGCAAGACCAAATCAGATATTTTGGGATTAAAAGGACATTCTACGACTGACTACACGAGCCGTACTACATTGTACGACTTGTGTACCATCTCATAGAATGGTCCAGTGAGCAAAAATTGTGTACTCCAATCCATGAGCCAACTTTGCGATCCGTAAAATAGAATATGGGTCGTAAATAGGGCTCGTGGACCCCAGGTAAGTTTTCCAACATATGACTAAGTGTAGGAGGTACTCTACGGAACCTTCTTACGGGATGTGTTTCATTACACGACTCTTAAAGAAGATTATAAAGTACAGGTCTAAAATATCAGAGTCAGGCTTTTAAGAGACCACAATCCATGAGCCGTAGAACATTCCATGGCTCGTGATCGGGGTTTCATGAAGCCAAACCCAACACTTTTATAACCTAACCCAGTAAGTATATAATAGGGGTCAAAATTACTTTGACCCTACTTCTAATCTAAATTTCCCAAAATTAATCCTACAGACTTCTCCCTCACGTCAGTCAGACCATCCCCTCCGGTACCCATATTATTTTATGGTGAGTATTCCAGTAACCCCCTTTAGGGTTTCAGCTTCCCTCTGCTTCCCCAAATCAATTTTGACTTAATATATACTAAATTCAGTAAGTTTTTGATAACTCGAAAACCTAAATTTATCAATTTTAAATATAAATGATGGTTGAATTTGGATTGGGTAGGAGTTTGTGTTATTTGTTAGACTATGTGCAATTCTAATCCATGTAATTTATCAAGCTATTGATGTGATTACCTAGGTTAGGATTGAACTAGTTGATCAGAAAATATTTGGGTAGCCATTTTTATGTTTGAATAATATGAATGTCGTCAAAATGAATTGAATTGATTGAATATTTGTCACGTGGGTGGCTGAAATTGTTGTTGTTGCTAAAAATTTGAACTAAGGGTCGGACCATTAGGATTTCATACTAGATCACTGTCGATAGGGTTGTTTTGAATATAACACATGTATGGGGATGGGTTATTTTGTGCTAAATCAAGTGGTGTGGGTGTGTTTCAGTGTTGTCTAATTTAGTAGAAAAATAAGTCATAGGAACTCGTGTCATGAGGGTTTTTTACGGTTCATGCATCAATCCACAAGTTGTAGCTACCCCTTGTAAAAAGTTTTAGAGACCAAAAATTTTGGTGACCCTATCAAACGAGACCTTTTATGAATCGTGAATTATTCCACGACTCATAGTCAGGTCTCGTAGAGTTCCACCTGTGATAAACTCGATCTGGAGTTAAATCTACGACTCAGTCTATAACTCGTAGAGCATTCTACGAGTCATTCCTGGTCTCATAGATACAAGTTAAATAACTAAGAATTGCTTAACACTACATCCATGAGAGTCCTTACGACTCGTAAATCACTCTATGACTCATAAAAAGGCTCTCTCAGCCCCTTCTTGTTCCAATCCAATTCTGATTCTTGTTTTTGATTTTCCATTTATGGAACTAATTGATTTCATAAATATGTGTTTTACAGGTATCATGGCTCTGTGACCAAGGAAGGATGATATTAGGATCATGAGGGATCACATGCGCGAAAAACCCATAGATTTTGAGCATGTCCCCGAGTCTAGTGGATATGTAGAGGAGCTCGACATTCAACCTGATCCAGACGCCAATCCACAAAGGACTCAGGCTACTACTAAGTAGGCTATCACGCAAATGATCGTGGTCTGCCTTCCCCAGTCCGACGAGAGAGGTGACAGGGCCAGTAGTAGTATACAGATGACCTCTTCCGAGGGAGGGTCTGCTTCTGTATCTAAGGAGGGGTCAAACTCTGCTCAAAGGCCCTCAAGTACCAAATACATCACCAGATACCCGATCCAACAGATGGTGCGTTGGGGGTATGCCGACCATCTATGAGGAGGATATATAGCGGAATAAGTAGGTCCAATCTACTCGTTCTATTTTTGAGGAGTCGCGAGTCATTACTACAGGACTCAATAGTGTCCCAGGGCTCGAGGACATTATAGTTCACCACAAGATCTAATGGTTGGCACAACCAGTAGGGAGGTACTCATTAGTATTGGTGAGAGAGTTCTTTGCCTCCTACGTCACCATAATACATAGCTCTCTTTCCAAGGGGAAGAAACCTCTCAACCATTCAATATTGGAGGAGGTGATGGTGAGAGGCCGGCAGGTGTACGTCTTAGAATAAACCATCTGCCATATGCTTTTTGTACCTAAGTTCTCAACCCTCAAATCCACAAAAGAGTTCTATCGCAGAGTGGGGTAGACTTGAGACTTGGGCGTGATGAGGGAACTAGAGCGCAGATCAACATTGATGAGATAGGTTGTTAATCACATAGACGTAGAGAGGCCTAACCCCATATGGATCACCACGTCAGCAGAGCCTATAGTTAAGGCTACCCTCAACCTCCCCACCAAGTTTTGATGGGTGGTAGTTCATCCACGGATCCAGCCGATGCTTGCATATAATACACTCACATTGGACCATGTTGTTCTAGTAGCCAACATTTTGGCTGGTTATGATATTGATTGGGACGCCCTTATTTCAAAGTATATCCACAAGGTGGCCTTGAATAGGTCCACAACTATCCCCTTCCCATGTCTGATCCACCGACTATGCCTAATGGTGGGGATGGATGTTATTCACCACGTGGACGTACTAGTAGAGGTTTAGTGCACTCTTGATGCTAGTCTGATCAAGGTTGATGATAATCCGGTCGCACTCTGGTGAGTACCGAGGCCACAAGTACCTAGGCCAGAGATGTTCACTCTAGTGCCTCTGCCTGAGCCATCTATTACTGTTGTTACTACTCCACCTACTACCGAGGGCCTCCCATAGGCTGAGACTGATATGGAGAGGGGTTCCACTACTGATATTCCTTCTCCACCGGCCACTCTATCTACTTTAGCACCCGCAGGCATTGCCTTTATCTGTGCGACAATATTTCAAGCCTTGGCACAGCGACAGGCCTGCACTGAGTCACAAATGACTCAGTTGTTGCAGTAGTTGAGGCCCTGGGTCCATCAGGTTGTCTCTGAGGCAAAGACCCGCATGAAGGCATACATGGTTGCAACTATCCGAGGATATCTCAGTCAGGTGGATGCCCGCATAGATTTTTTGAGAGGTGGGTCCAACAGAGCCTCAACACAGCGAGGCCTATTGACATGACAACTATCCAGACAATGATTTAGTAGCTCTGAGCTGAGATAACTGTAGCTTTGGCTGCCCCTGTTGACATCCCACCGACTATGCCAGATGAGCCGATGGTTGATCTTTTTTCTCCTGAGGAGCCCCCACTGCCTTCTCTTGAGAAGAGGGCTTGCACGGATGATGCTGATGCGATGTGTTTTGAGACGGGGCTAACAAAGAAACAGGAGCTATAGCTTGCCCGTGTGAGATCGAGGCAGGATAAGGAGATACGGCTAGCTCACGAGCTTGAGAGAGTGAGGGGTACACGCTCCTACAGTCGAAGAGTCCACCAGGCCTATGGAGGGTGAACAGAGCCAGATTGACAGAGGCGCTTGACGTCTAGGTATATTTTCTTTTAACCCAGTTCTTTATATGATATGTTATATGCATTGGGGACAATGCACATCTTTTACAATGGGGTGTGGGTAGTTATAGGCCTCAGTGAAGTATGAGTAACCTTGGCCTATAACTATGCAAATATTTTGAGTCCAAAGGATTTTCTTACATGTGTTCTTTTTTCCTATGGATATTTATTTTCTGCTGAATCGACATGTTTAGGATGTTTAGGTAGTATTAGGAGCATATAATACTTATATCCATGACATAGTTATATTTTGTTGAAAAATGATACCCACTAATAGAAACCATGAATGATTAGTTGTTTGACAGTGCTTATTCTGATAGGTTAGACATAATTATGATAAAAAACATGATCTTATAGTCTGTATTAACATGTAAGTAGTGCCATGTGCGAATGAGCTTAATTACACTATTCATATTCTGTGTTTCAATTCAGAACTTGCTCTGTTACTCTAACTTAGACTATAGACTAGCTGGTTAGGAAATGACCTTAGGTCGTTGTTCTTAATAGTCCACTTAGCCTTAAATAACCAACCAAATGTGATGTATATCCTTTGATACCTGTGTTTGAGCCTAAAATTGACCTCTTTCTTTGTAAATACCCAAATAATCCTACCTTAATTAATGATATGTCCAAAACTTGGCCTTGATCCTTCCTTGAACATTGTGCACCTTGATTGAGACCAAAAGCCTAAGTTCAGGGTAACTACCCAAAAGTGGTCCTAGTTCTAAACATGGATAATGTGCACCTCAACTCAGGCCAAAAACCTAAGTTGAGGGTGACTAGTGTGAGAAAATTCATAAAATGAGTTGAAAACTAGTGATACAGAAAAATGAAAGAAAATAATTAAAAAAGGTGTAAAAGAAAAAAAAAATGAAAAGAGAGAGAGAGAAGTGCCTAATCAGTGTGTTAGATAGAAAAAGATCGTGAAAAAAATAAAGGCACTGTGAAACTTTGAGTCTAAAGCACCCTAAAAGATTTGGAATTAGAGAAAAAGAGGGAATAAAAGAAAATATGGATCGATAGGGCAAAAGTGTAGCAAAATGCAGTGTCGACGAGGTCTAATAGTCACAATGCTTCTAAAGTGTCATACCAAAGCCCCCTGAGACTACATTAAAATCCTAGCAAGTCCTAAAGTAATCATAGCCCAACTAGTTGATAATGTGAATCGTGAGTATAGGGGCAAACATATGGTATTGATCATAGTATCTGAATATCTTTTGTAAGAGTAAGTGGTCTAGAATCGTCCCAAGCATTAAAATTTGAAAACCTTATTTTGAGTGGAGATGAGACTTCTTTCTGTGAGGACACTTGCATTGCCTTGTTGATATGTGGCTAGGTCAATGATTGTTGGTTATTTGTGATTGCTTAACTTATCATAGTTGTACTCTTAGAAGTCTTGGTCGGTGTTGGTTTACTTGATAACTATCTGAAATATGCATTTGAAAAGAGATTTGGGTGTTTGTGTTTGATTGTGATGAAGTCTCTGCCATTGAGTTGAAGTTTGTGTGTCTCTGTACTGCTTATATAGATTGAGTCCATCGCTTGAGAGTGTTGATGTGCTGCCATTGAGAGTGTTGATGTGCTGCTAAAATACAACACTTTTGATGCTTGAAACTTGAAATTTTGTGTGTTTTCATAGCGATGTTAGTACATTTGATTGTGTTTTTGTGTTTGTTTTGAAGGATTACAGTGTGGACAAAACTTTGGAAAAAATATGCTAAAGTTGACAGTTTTTGGTGATCCATGAAACCCTCTACGGGTCATGGAGGAGTTCACGAGCCGTAGAGTGGGTTCCATATCAATTTTTAGTGAGGGGTATAAACTTATAGTCAATTCTACGAGGAGGATCTACGAGCCATAAAATTACTACGAGCCATAGAGTGATGGTCGTACCCTGAGGATTAGAAAGTGGAGAGGTGCAGGAAAGTCATCAGATGAAACCTCCCACGAGCCATAGAATCTTACACGGCCCGTGGAATGGTCTCATAGAAGTTATCTCCGGAACACAGTCAGAGTCCACAAAATCCAGATCTATGGGTCACGTGGTTTACGAGTCATGAAAGGTCCCGCAAAGTTCGCTGATAAATTTTTTTTAATTCATTTTGGCTTTGTATTTTACTTATTATAAATAGAGTTTTAGGTTATTTTTTGAGAGTTTGGTATTAATGACATGTTTTTGTGCTCTTAGTAATAAACAAATGACTTCTTGTGTTCTTGATTCAATTTTTGTAATCTTAATTGAAGAGTTGAATTTCTTATTCTCAATTTCATATGTGTAAGTGATTAATTATGTTGTTTTCTTTCATAATTTATGCATCTACATCAGTCATGCATAATTAAATTCACAACTAGGGTTGTGGGAACTATGAGGAACTAATAAGGTAAAATCGAATATTGTATAATTCTTTGAAGGTTTGTTAGGTTGTATTACTTAATCCTCTTCACTTTAGTTGTTTTTTAACGGAGGCCTACGTTAGAACTCACCTAATATTACTTGTCGGATCAAGGAAGTAACGAATAGGAAAATAGGTAATTAACAAGAGGCGATTAAGCTTTTTCTCATATAATCAACCTAACCAAATTAATGGAAGGTTGTACTGGGATTAAAGTAAGGGTTAGTATAGTCATATCACAGAGACAGATCAAGTTCCGTAATAAAATTTATCTAATCGCCGGATCAAGAGTTTAGGTGAACCTAGCTTACTATCCTACACCTATACACTGAAAAAGGTTATATATATCTAATAATGCCAAGTTAGGGATCCATGGGGAATACATCACCCTATTTAACTCTTCTATTGATTACACCTCAACTGCATTAGTATAGTTTACTTAGTTTAATTTGCAAACCCCCTAGTTTATTTTCTTCTTTCTAGGGAGATAATTAGGTTAATCAACCCACACTACAACTGAACTACTCTGGAGTCTACCATATTCCTCGTGGAATTCGACCCTAACCTTGGTTAGATTAAATACTTGACATCGACCGCTTTATACACATGATTCATATCTTTTACACATAGGTGGTTCATAGTCATGTGTTTTTAAATATACCTGAATCATATCTTTTACACATAAGTGATTCATAGTCATATATTTTTATATGTATCTAATACAAATTATTATTGATTTTCAATTGATCCACTGTGCAACACATTGATGTAGTCTTCTACTATCTCCAAAGAAGGCAAAACATAAAATATCCGATCAATACAGATACACTACTATCGATTACTTATTCAATTCATACATCAACAGTGCACATTATAGGTACTATAATACTTTAAATGACGTAAATATCAGTACACAAGAAGACATGACAATTGGTGCGGTTGTATCTAAACTTGAGAAATCATTGACAAATATGATCAAAGGAGCTTCCCTCTCTGCTGGTTTACCTTGGCATCAAGTGGATGAAGTATACATACCTGTAAATTGTGATGGTGAATTTTATTGGATGCTTGTTGTTGTTGTCTTAAAAAAAGACTTATTCTTGTATATGATTCATCCTTGAATACACAGAAAAAAGTATCAATGGGCGAGATAAATAAGTAATCTCTAATGTTGCCTGTGTACGTGGAGAATAGTCTTTTTTATGAACACACAAATAGAACTGATTGACCCTCACCGGAATGTTATAAAGACAAGAAATCTGGAGAGCTTTTGGGTCTCGAGCATCCCTTCAATGTTGAGTTTGTACAAAGAATTACTCAACAAGCTTTTGTATGTAGCTTTTTTGTGGAGTATCTTAGTGATGGAATTAAAATTCCATCATATTTTTTTCGCTCATACTTTCTACGAACAAGATATGCTGCACTAATATGAAGATATGGTTGTGAAAAGGTTATGGCAGGATATGTCAGCGACAATGATGACCCACCAAAATTGAAGGAACAATCCAAAGAAGCAGTTACAGATGCCTTAGTTAATATAGATTAGATATTTATCAGTAGTCCAAAGAAGGAACAAAAATGAATCTTCTTTAATGTTTTTGTAAGATGGTGTTAATTAATTTTTTGTTTAGTAGTCATATGAATTCTATATATTTTGTCTTCAAAAATTAATATAATTATTTATCTTGCACAAATCAGGCATGTTATCATTCAAATACTGCTCACTTTTATGTATTATGTGTCACGATACAGTGTACTCTGTTAGTGTTACATTGGTGAAGAAAATTTTGTATTGGAGTGTACCTAACTACATGATACATCAATTATACACCTTAGTCAATTTGATTGATCCTTTATTTCAGATTTGAGTAAAATTGTTTAGTTGCAGTGAATCATACAAAATGATACTTGATTAGCACTATATCTATAAATT
Source organism: Solanum aculeatissimum (assembly GCA_038996855.1). Classification (NCBI taxonomy): domain Eukaryota; kingdom Viridiplantae; phylum Streptophyta; class Magnoliopsida; order Solanales; family Solanaceae; genus Solanum; species Solanum aculeatissimum. Next base: position 10,213 of record JBCEWC010019512.1, read on the forward strand.
TGAATTTTTAACAACACTAATGGATCAATTGAATCACCTATGTTGAAAATTGTGGTCAGTACTGTATCTTAAAACTTGATACACAACTATTACATCGTACATGATATACACTTTACTATAGTTATTTTTTTTTGCCGTGAATTATTCAAAATAATACTTTATTTTGATTCAGGTTGATTTTTAAAATGAAATTTGGTAATGCATTGTATCTTACTACATGGTACATCAATTATAAGTTAAGCAAATAAATTAATTATAATTTATTAGTTATATTGAATCACACAAAAATGATACTTAATTAACACTATATATAGAAATTTGACTTTTGACAACATTAATAGATTAATTGAATCATCTATGATGAAAATTGTGGTTTGTACATTGTATCTTAAAACTAGATACACCACTATTACATGGTACATGATATACACGTTACTACAATTATTTGATGCATTGAACCAGGTTTGTGTTAAAAAAATTTCTTGCAATGAATCATGTATTTAACTCTAAAGCTTAGTACTTTCAGTCATCAAAGTTGACCCCTTCTCCATGCAAAAGGAAAGTTTGGTTAACGTTTTTTTAAAATTTTGGTTCATTCATCAGCAATGGTGAATTTTAGATTCGCATGTCCAACAACTACACCATCACTCTTGTATCATGAATAAATAATATTGGTTTTTCAAATCCCAGAATGCCTAAACGTAATAGATACATTCGACATGTATTGACATATTTTTTTGTTTATAATAACTTTCACTTTTTGTTAAAGGTCGAAGATTTGACCAATTTGAATTTTTGAAACATATTATTGTCCTTTTTGTTGGGAATTTGATTAGGATTTGTTAAAATTTTAAGGAATTGGAATCTGAAACTACGCTACTTTCTGTTTAAATCGTAACTAAAACTAAATTTGATGAATCATCACCTATAAATCTAGTTTCTGGAGAATGAATCTGCACCAAACTTTTTTAAGAAATATTTGTAAATTTTGAAAAGGCTTGAAATAGATTAAAATTTGTTATTTACACGGTGTGATTCCTAGGGGGTCGTTTGGTTTGAATCCAAGTTATGATGAGATAAGTTATGTTGGGATTAATAATGATGGGATAAGTTATGCTGAGATTATTTTTTATTGGGTGTTTGGTTTGTTGCATAAATTTTAAGAATTGTTGT
>JBCEWC010019513.1:0-11385 GCA_038996855.1 Solanum aculeatissimum
AATAGGATTCTATATACTATTGTTATTCCTATTCCTATTCTAAGTAGGATTGTATTTACCTATTCCTATTCTAACATCCTCAAAACAACGTCTCCTCAAATTCCAGGTAGAGTTCGATGAAGAAGGAAAGGTCAGGGGTGTCACTTCAGAAGGAGAGACAGCGAAGTGCAAGAAAGTTGTATGTGATCCTTCTTACTTGACCAACAAGGTAATAAATGCTCTAGCTGATAATTTTAATGACTTCTTAAATGTAATATAGCCAGCATGTCTTATTGGTCATTATTAGTACAAGGAGAAAAAACCATGTGATATGAGGGGTTTGGTAGAACTTGGTGGAAAACAACGGATAACTCAAATAGAGTCACATACACATCTTACACATAATTTTTACATCAATTTGGTGTTAAATGATATTTTTTGACTTGTCAAAAAAGGAAAGGCCACTCTCCGTGTAAATTAGAGTCATGGACAATATTGCGTAGGAGATGTCAAACTACCTACTATTGGAATGTCTGGCTTAATTGTTTTAAGTGGTTTTGACTAATTAATAAACCCAGAGCATATTATTGCAGGTTAGAAAGGTTGGGAAAGTTGCAAGAGCTATTGCAATTATGAGCCACCCAATTCCAAATACCAATGATTCTCACTCAGTGCAAATTATTTTACCCCAAAAACAATTGGGCCGTAAATCTGATTTGTAAGTTCTTTCAGTATGCTGCAGTTTTTTTTTTCTGCAACTATGGTAGAGCTAAAAGCCTATTAAACGGCTTGAAAACAAAGCTTGCTCTTGAGATGAAATTTGTCTGTTATTAAACTTGTTTAACCTTCTTTCTTGCTGGTGTATTGTTTCATGGTTAAGCTTTATTTAACTAGGTAAAATTTGTTACAGTTCAAAAGTTATCACATTTTACCTTACCCCTGTTACATGAACACTTCTCATGACAACAAAAAGAGAGTTCTTAAAATATCAACTAGATCAGAATTTTTTATTAAATTTTCCTAGGAGTCAATGTAAGACTTATCTTTCTAGTTGCATTTTTAAATTTCTCTATCCTAACTATAATGATCTCATATTCTAAGTTCTGAACATATGCGCAACATTTGCCATGGGTTTCGCTCCTCGCCCTCTATCTGATATATCATGTTATGCTACTTGTAATTTTTGATATTTGAACGATTTTCAGATTCATAATGATGCACTCCAAGTTTCATTCCTTGCTCTCTATCTGATATATCATGTTATGTTACTCCAGCATCTCAAAGCTCATATAATTTTTTTGACGACTGATTCCCTTAACTTTATGTTTTCTTTCATGTGCTTTAATTTATTATCAAGGGTGGGGTGGGCGGTTTGGTTGTTCCCATAACATTTATTTGGGTAACTAGCTCAAGTATTCCAAACCACCACCACCCCCTCCTCCCCACCCCACCCCACCCCCCAAAAAAAATAAAGTGTGGGAGTTTGTTGGCTTCGGCACATTCCTCTTTTTTTATAGATCTGACTGTGTAACACCATTCCATCTTTTGCATATATTGTTGTGGAATTGGAAAAGATTTTTCTGTGCCATTATAGGTAAAATGGTATTTGGCTGAGCTTGACATGGTTGATTTATTTATGAATGGATCCTAAACAATGAATATTTGGCTGGGAATGGCACGGTTTCAGCTTTCTTAGGTTTCAAATTTCAAATACAAAGCTACCAATTTATTCTATCTACTATTGGGTTCACTTCGTTAGGTACTAGACCACACTTGTTGGTAAACGGAACATTACTATTGTTTTATTAAGTTGATTTCAAGTATTTATTGTATTTTTGTTCAGGATCCAGAACTAGACGTGGACTATAGCAAGATCTGCTTTTGTGCATTGTTGATCTGTATCAACTGTAATCTGCTTCATTTTAAGTAGTAGAAACAAGGATTATAAATACATGGCTGCTAACTAGCTATTGTATCAACAGATATTCTGCAAGTAATAAATCATTGCTTGGAGTTCTGGTTTACCGTTGAACTAACAACTAATGCAAAGAATTATGAACATTATACTAAACAGTTTGTAGATCTGAGAGCGGTCTTATTGCTGATTGCCATTAGTACCAATACTATTTGTACTTCATATGCTCCTAGAGAAGCTATTCATCCTTGAAAATGTTATTTATGCTGACTTGGTTTTGCAAAACATTTTGGATATTAGAGGGATCTCTTCTTACTTGGTTGTGTTTGGATCTTCAGGTACCTGTTCTGTTGTTCTTACACTCATAATGTTGCGCCAAAGGGCAAATTTATTGCATTTGTCTCAACAGAGGCAGAAACTGATAATCCGGAGAGTGAACTGCAGCCTGGCATTGATCTTCTAGGACAAGTGGATGAGATCTTCTTTGAATCATATGATAGATTTGAACCTGTCAATGAGCCCTCTTTAGATAATTGTTTTATTTCTACTGTGAGTCTCTCTTTGAGCCACTTTGAAATCTGATTATCATAAAAGTCTTCCTAGCATGACATTGCCAGCTTTCTTCTTGAACAGAGCTATGATGCTACAACTCACTTTGAGTCGACTATTGATGATGTCCTCAATATGTATACCTTGATTTTGGTCCTTGCTTGCATTTCTGGAAGATATTGAACTTGCTAAAGAGTAAGAGGGATGCGGTTTGTGGAACACTCTAGCTGAATCCTTGATAAATAGTTTCTTTCTTACAGTGATATGACAAATTGCTATATCAAGTGAGGTCAAGGTTCACTTCTGATAATAGAGTTGTAGATTGAAGGCTTATAATAGCATTGCTAATTTCTTGTAAATGCTCCCCTCCCTTTTCCTTTTCCCCTCCAGATCTCAATCATGAGTAGCATACATACTGCGATGGTGTACAGTTAGTTATTTCTTTGATGCTGGATGTTTTTTAATCTTTATAACTTATCACTGATGGCTTATTAAGTCATGCTCTTTTCAATATCTCTGTTTGTGAGGTGAGATGCGAGTCTACGTAGAGAGGTTATTGTACCTGCTGTATATTTGGAAGAAAATAGGATCCTGGAGGATATTGTGACCACAATACATTTACTTTTTGAAGGCGGTTATATCGCAATAACCTGCTCAAGACATCTGATATTGGAGTTTTTCCTATTTTACATCAAATAGAATTTTCAACTAGTATACATTGTCACCTTCAACTCTTTTTTCTTCCCACCCTTGAAAAGGGGAAGGGTGTAAGGAATGAAATGTGTACTATGTAAAGATGTATTTTTTAAATCTATAGTACCTAACGGAGGTGATTCCAATTGTCATTCTTCAGGTTCTGGACCTCAATGTAGATCTAAGTGCTGCGAGTGCCGCTGAAGAATGAGATAGCCTCTTGCCCCCGTGTACTTATATGTACTTTTCTTTGGTTTGTCACAATATTGTGGTAGGATTTAATGGAGAAATGGACTAATTGTATTGTTCTCTCTGTTGTGAGTAAAGAGTATGTGTCGTGTCAATTTAAAAATTATATATAAATAGTACTTGTCATTAAAATAAATAAAATATTCATATAAATAAAATTAAATAAATGTTATTGATTTGATGCAATAGTTTAATCTATTGTGAACGGGTAAAGATGAGAAAATCAATTCAATTACTTATAATATAGATATATGTTAATAGTTTATGAATATAGAGTATTAATTGGAGTTGAATAGTTAGGAGTTAAATAATTAATTTAAAATTTAGTGTTTAAAAAGACACCTAAATATAAAATTAGTTTAATGTTTCAACGTAATTTTAGTTACTCTTTTTCTTTTTAGATTTGCTATATTACGTACTTTTATTAGCAAAATATTTGATAATCTAAATTTTAATTAATTTCAAAGTCTTAAATATTAAAAAAATAATAGTATCTTTTTTCTTTTCCTTCGCAGTCTTGACAATTATTTATATAGAAGAGTGAATTCTAAATATACAGAAATTCTAATTCAAAAGTAATCTTGAAATTAAATAAATAAAAGAATAAATAATTATGAATTTTGAAGGAAAAAACATTTAGTTACCAACTTAAAATGACCATCTCTTGTAAGATTTTTTTCACTTTTAAAAAAAAGGAAAATAATACATTAAGAGAATACAAATTCATTAATAGAGATTACCTATATTAAGACTTATTAAGGGAACCCTCTTAATTTTTATTTTTTTTAAATTTAATTTGGGTCCAGGTGACCCATTTTATTAATAAGAAAAAGGTTCGGGCTTAAAGCCCTACAAAATGTTGCCACATCATGGCCCAATACTCTTTAAAATATAGAAATTGTTGCCCTATTTCTACCACTTTCCTAATCTGCTTCTTAACCCTTGTTCGTCGTTCACCATGTTTGTCTGTCCAAATGCTTTCTTTTCTCTGCTCTGTTTGTGGGTTTCGAAATATCTTCATCCCTTGTTGTTGCGACTGTTCAGTTTCAGCTATCAAAAGGTACCGGATTACTACTGTTAATGTTCATTTGTTTGTTGTTTTATGCTTTCTTCCTCTTTTTAGGTGTTGTCTCCGGTACAAGCCTTCCGAAGCGCTGAAGAATCAGGGTCCATTCCGCAAAGTTATCATTGTAAGTATAATGTTTTGGTCCTTGTTCTCCTCTTTTTTCTTTTTGTCCTTCTGAAGCCTTTCTATTTTTAGAGCCAAGAGGAGAAATGGTGTTGCTCACGCGATTACAGTGATACCTTGCCTGGGCTTGATGATATGAAGACCCCATCGGTTCTCTGCTCTTCCTTTTGCTGGTGTAAATCTTTTTGAGGGCTGTTAAAAATAGGCTAGATTGAACTTTGCACTGTTTCCATGTCATGGATGTATATATTCTCCTTTGTGCAAATTCCTTTCTATTTGCTAGCATATGCCCTGTTGTTTTTGTTGTGGCTGCACTTGTTGATCCTAATAGAAGGGATTTGTTGCTTGTCTATATTTAGAATTCTCCTTGCATTGCTTGGTAGATGCTGAAAGGACCAAAATTGTTATTTATTGTCAGTAAGTACTGCCAAATTAGCTAATTGATCTGCAAGTTGGTTTGCTTCCCGGTAAGTGTGTATAATGTTATAGTTAATTTTTCTTAGTATCGCCCAGACATCTTCCACACACTGCACAATTTCCCAAGGTATCTGCCACTCCCTTCTTAATATGTTGTAAAGGCTTAATGAATCAGTTTCCAAGATTATGTTTTGATACCTTTGTAAGCTGCAAAAGTGTAAGGCCTTTCAAATAGCATTGACCTCTGCTATTAAGCTGTTTGACTCCCCTAATCTTCCAGCTTCTGCATAAATAAGATCCCCCTTCCAATCCCTTATACAAAAACCATACACACTAGGGCCAGGATTTCCTTTGCATACATCATCAGTGTTACATTTATACCACCCTATTTCTGGGCTAGTCCATCTTATTAATTGATATTTCAGCTTATACCTGTAGTTCTGCATCAAATCATAATTTTGTGTCCACTGTGATGTATTTGTCTGCAACTCTGGATATAAGCATCCCATCATTTGTTGAATTGTTTTTAGACAGTTATGTAGTATCTTTTCGTATTTCATATCCTTTCCATGTTTGATTGAATTTCTCCTCTTCCACAGCTCCCAAATGATAATTGTCGGGATTGCATAGAGAATTTTTCTTCCCTTCAGGCCTTCTGCATACTTCCACCATTTATTAATTATATTCAGCACATTTGTTCCATTTATGTTAAAACATGCACAGGTAACAAACTGCTTCCATATTTTTTGAGCTATGGGAGCTGTTAGAAATAAATGATTTATAGTTTCCTCCACTCCCATGTCACAACATTCACATTTAGAAACTATTGCAATCCCCATATTTTTCAGGACATCATCAGTAGGGATCTTCCTATGCAACACCCTCCACAGGAAGAAGGAGATTTTATGAGGCAACCATTTAGTCCAAAGTTTACTATGCCAATGTACCTTCATTCTTCTTCTCCTTATAATATGATATGCTGATTTCACTGTGAATGTTCCATTAGGAGATCCTATCTACCAGGCTCTATCATTAATCTCATCAGTCCTTGGAGGTATGTCAGATTTGATATAATCTGACATTTCTGTTGTTAACATTATGTCAAGCAGGTCCTCCCTCCATTTGTTGTTGTCAATAAATGTTTTGACCTCCACTTCCTCCTCTCTGGTCACTTCTGCTTCCGTATAATATAGTGCACCCATCTTAGTCCAGTTATCATACCACAAGCTTGATATCCCAGCTTTGATTTGCCACCAAATATATGGTTCCACCTCATCTCTAATCTTTATCATACTTTTCCAAGTGTGTGAAGCTCCTATCCCAGCTGCCAATAGTGGGTGAAATTTTTTGCAATATTTATTTCTCATATACTCCCCCATAATGATTCGATATTCATTCTAAAGTTCCACCAAAGTTTGGCCATTAAGGCTTTGTTGATATCCAATAAGGATCTAACTTCGAGTACCCCTTCCTCCATTGGAAATCATATATTTTCCCAGGATGTCCAGTGTTTTCTTCTCTCCACACTATTGTTACCCCAAAAAAATTTGGCAAATATTTGATGTAATTTCCATATCACTGCTTTAGTAGGGTTCATAGCAGACAGTAAGTATATGGGTATGGATTGCAAGACATGTCTTATCAAGATCAATCTCTCTCCATACGAAAGAAATTTATTCTGCCACCCTAATATCCTTCTCAACACTTTTCTGATGATGTCTTCAAAATAAGAGTTTCGCGTTCTTCCATAATATACAGGGCACCCTAAATATTTAATGAGAAAATCACCTTGCTTTATCCCCGTCAGCTTTCTGATCCTAATGGAGTGAATTAATGGGGTATTTTCATGCAAGTAAAAAAAGCTCTTTGCTTTGTTGATAAGTTGTCCCGACACATCCTCATATTCCTTCAGAATAATCATCATTTTGATAATCGACTTCCTATCTCCTGAACAAAACAGTATGGTGTCATCTGCAGAGAGGTGATTTATTTTTGGGCTCCATTTTGGGAGCCCAAATCCTATAAAACCATCTTCTTCATGCAGACTGTTTAAACCCCTTGCTAACACCTCTGCCGCAATGACAAATAGAGTAGGTGATAGCGGGTCTCCTTGCTTTAGGCCTCTGGTAGACTGAAAAAAACTGTACGACTGACCATTAATCAATACAGAGTACCAATTATTTGAGACCAACCTCCAAACCCTATCAATAATGATTTCAGAGAACCCAAATTGCCTCAGTACTTTGGTAAGAAAAATCCAAGAGACACGATCATAAGCCTTTGCCATGTCAATTTTGACTACTACATTGACGTGGGTCTTCCTTTTATTTATGTCTCTTATGATCTCTTGAGCTAAAAGAACATTTTCACTGATGTTCCTTCCTTTCACAAAACCCGACTGGTTATTAGATATTATCTTAGGTAAAAATTCTACCATTCGTCCATGTAGCACTCTTGAGATGATTTTATTGATGAAGGAGCTTAAACTGATGGGCCTTAATTCTGCAAAGGATTTTGGGCACTCCTTTTTAGGGATCAGTACTAAATTTGTGTGTGTTACAAACCTGGGGAGCTCCACTCCACAGAAAAAAGCTCTCACAGTATTTGTTAGATCATTCCCAACGATGTCCCAACATATTTGGAAAAACATACCAGTAAAGCCATCTGGGCCAGTCACACTATTCCCATTCAGATCAAATACTGTCTTTTTCACCTCTGCAGTGTCCAGAGATCTCTCCATCCTATTATTATCCTCTTCACTGATTAATCTAGGGATGTGTTTTAACATGGCAAAGTTGTGTTGATGTCTCTCCATTTGAAACATATTCTTATAGTAGTTAATTGTTGCTTGGAGGTGTATGTACCGTGTCCCCTTGTTCTGTAGTAATTTCATGCAACTGCAATTTCCTTCTCTTTCCTTGAACATAAGAGTGAAAGAATTTTGTGTTCCTATCCCCTTGTACAAACCACTTCATTCCAGCCTTTTGTTTCCAATATTCTTCCTCTATTTTAAGTGATCTCTTCAATTCGGCTTCTGTCCTTTTCAATTCTGCTCTGTTTTGTGGTGATAGATCTATTTACAAGTTAGTTTCTTTCACTTTAATAATGTCTTCCATTGTTGCCCTCTCAATAAAGATATTACCATAAGTTTCTTTGCTCCATAGAGTTAAGGCTCTTTTTACCCTTTTTAATTTGACATTTAATATTAAGAATGGGTCTCCACTAAAATCAGCACTCCAGTTTTGTCTTACCATCTCCAGAAAAGTACAATGGTTGCACCAGAAAATAAGAAACCTAAAAGGTTTCACAATCTGCATTACCTTAGTATTACAGAGCACCTGTACCGAGGCGTGATCTGATCCTTGGCGGACTAGATGTTGGGCCTCCATCAGTGGACCTTCCTCACTAAGAACAGAATTAATAAAGACTCTATCCATCCTTTCAAATATACTGTCTTCATTTATCCTTCCGTTCCACCAAGTGTACTTACTACCAGTAAACCTCACTTCCCTTAGGTCACAATTAGAAATACATTGGGCAAAATCCATAGCTTCCATTTGAGAGAAGCCAGAACCACCTAATTTCTCGTCCTCGCTAAGTATGACATTGAAGTCACCCCCAACCATCCAAGGGCAGTTCTCTGGGTCGAATCCTTCCAATTCTTCCCATAGCTCCATTCTATCCAAGGCAGTGCATCTTGCATAAACAGCTGTTAAAAAGAAGGACTTCGACCCTATAACATATTTCATAGTAATCTGTTGTATAGAGTCCATGATAACATCTCCACTCCAGTCATTATTCCAGAAAATCCAAATTTTTTCAGAGCAATTAGCCACCGCATTATCAAAGCCTAGTCTGTTTCTGTAATGAGCAAGCTCAGACGGATCCCGAAAAGATTCCATCGAAGCTATAAATGAATAATGATTTCTTCTGTTTAGGTCAATTAGTCTGCCGAAGGCATTCTGCGTATTTACTGACCTTATATTCCAAAAGAGTGCTTTGTCTATTATTGATCACAACTGAGAGTCTTTCCTCTATTGTTCCTTGTTCTCACTTGAAGTGGTAATGTGATTGATTTACTTCTCTTTGCTGTAAGGCTTTGTGTATGCCTGGGTGATAAATCTCCGGCCTTACTTACTTGTATAATGTTGTTCTCAATTCCTTCATCATCCGTGTTATCAGAAGGCTGAACATTCTGCACATTATCCGCTTGTATGGATATACTGTTGTCATCCACCTCTTCTATGTTGTGTTGGTATTCCTTCTTCTCAGTTTGTTGATTGTCACCTCTGTTACTAGAAGTGAGAGCCTGATTGTCTGGATTAACTCCTTTCCTTGCACTCTCTACAACTTTTTCCTTAACTAGTTCCACATCTGTGACTATAATTTCCTCTTTAGTAGGATTTTGTCCTTTTTGCATATCCTTAAACTTGGCCTCCACCCATTGCTTTGTGTTCAATTTCCCAGTTTCAACTTCTATGGCAGTGTTGTCCCCATTAGCTTCAACATCTCTCCCTTCACCTTCTAAAGATTGAAATTGATTTTGGGTTGACACCCTTCGCGCCTGCCAAACCTTCTCTGGCTGCTTCATCCTAGTATTCTTTTTCTGTTTAGGTTCTATAAAATCTTCCTCTCCCTTCTTCTTTGGTACAGTAGTCTCCCTCCTTTCTTCTTGATCCCCTTTTTTTATTGTTTCTGCATTGTCTTCCTTTGTTATCTGTTGTTTATATAGTTCTGGGTTTTTCACAAAGCACTGATCTTCATCATGCCCCTGAATCATATAGGTTGTGCAATATTTCGGGACATAGTCATACTTGATACGAATCCACTTCTCCAGTACTTCTTCATTCTCTTTTCTGATCCCAATTTTAATTCTTTTCGGGAATTCTCCAAGTAGATCCACTTTCACTTTCACCCTCGCACAACTTGGTCAAGTTTTGTTTTTGGTCGCCATATCCACTTGCAGTGGTTTCCCTACCGCTGCTGCAAGTGAAAATATGACCTCTTCACCAAAGAAGTTCGGCGGAAGAGACGGAAAAGAAATCCAAGCAATAGCAGTCGTAGTCTCCTCTTCTGGGTTGAACATCGGATCCCACTTTAATGTCCGCATAGGGTATGATTTGTTTCGTTGAGAGATGTAAAAAGTCGGCTTTGATTACAGGTGGACATAATCCTCCAGTAGCGTCACCCTTATCAATATATGCCGATTACTTAATAGCCCAATGTTGCATTCACCTTTGAGTTCACACTGTTTGGGAATCAATTTTCTCAATTCCTGAATGTCCGACCAACCGTAAGAGAACTTATCAATCACAGCATACTGAAGGCTTTCGTTGATTATCATTTGATTTACCTCCGTTTGTTCCCATAGTACTATTGGTTCTCCATGCAAGTAAGAAATAGATTTGAGCGGTACCGTTTTCTTTTCAGCAACAGGGGGTTTCAGAATAGAAGCATATGATATTGGGGTTGGAGCTGTCTGACCAACCCCTGTAGGAGGCTGGCCGACGACCGGTACAACCATTGAGCAAAGATCCACAGAAGACAATGACGGCAAAATTAGGGTTCTCACGAGAATTGTCACTTTTTTCCAAATATTTAAACCGTAAATATTTCAGCATCAACTGTCTCTTGAACCCTCTTAATTCGATTCTCAGAAAATAAAGAAAAGGCTATACCTTCACCATATTATAAATTGACACAATACATAATTAAGCCTCTTAACTTAGAGTCAAATCAATAGTTGAAACTCTAACTTTCAAAATGTACAAACAGGTACTCCAACTTGCCCGTTTTTTATCAATTAGGCACAGCTGTTCAACAGTCCAAGTACATGACATACACCCGCTATGATGTGGATTTTATTTTCAATCTCGCGATGCCACATCATTAATATTATTCTACCTATTTTTTTTTAAATGTCACGTCATTAATACTATTCCACCTATTTATAGTTTTAAAAAGAAGAAAAGTAAAAACAACATTTGTGATTGGCCAATATAAATTTATTTTACGGAAAAAAATTAAATTTTGTAAATTTAAATTTTTTACTCCACCTCAGATCCTCATCCCCGCAACCCCACCTCCACCCCTGCTCTATACAAAAAAAATTAAACAATTATTTTACAAAAAAATTAAATTTTATAAATTTAAATTTTTTACTTCACCTCGGACCCTAATCCCCCCAGCCCCCACTCCACCCCGCTCATACAAAAAAATTTAAATTTTGTAAATTTAAATTTTTTACTCTACCTCAGACCCTCATTCCCCCCCTCCCCAGCCCGCCTGCCCCCCTCCCCCAATAAAAAAAATAAAAAAATTTAATTTACAAAAACAATTAATATAAATTTTAATTTTTTACTCCACCTAGAGCCCCCACCTAGCCCCCCATCCC
>JBCEWC010019514.1:0-11384 GCA_038996855.1 Solanum aculeatissimum
GAAAGACTTTTGAAATGATGCATGATTTGTTATAAGTTTGATGAAAATGTCTCTTGTTTGATTGTTGTCCTCAAGCCATAAGTTTTTGTTGATTCGAGGACGAATGTTCCCAAGGGGGATATGATGTAACGATTTGAAAATTTCTGAACTTCATAATGGTTGGTCAAGTTTAGTTTCAAACAGGTCGTGGTTAAATTTTTGAAGTCATGGATTGAATTTAAGTAGCTGGATTCAAAACGGATCATTTGGTGAAGTTATGGGGCCGGTTGGGCAGTGTGCTTTGAAAGATCATAACTTTTGGTACTGGATGAACTATTTGGGATTCTATATAACAAATTGAATCTCTTTGCGTTATCTTGGCAATGCAACTGGTTTCACTCAAATCGAAGTTTGTATGTGAAAGTTATGGACAAAACAGTGATACTGCCCGTATTTGGAAGGACGCTGGAAACAAGGTTCTAGAAATGGGCTAAGGGCTGGACCACTGACCGTGTGACGGTCCACAGTCCGTGGGGGTGCTTTTGTGATGATCCAGTGAGCTCCTGGTGGAAAGGACCCCAGTTAAGGGCCAATTCTAGGCCAACGGAACAACCCAAGGTCCGTGAGACACTTCACGGCCCGTGAGGGGTCCCATAAAGTGGGGCAGAGAGTTGTCAAGGGTTCGGGGCTATACTTCAGACCAAGTGATGCTCCATGAACCAGTACACGGTGTGTGTGCAAGTACACGGTCTATGAGACCCCCCGTGAAGTGATCCAGAAATTCCCCCAAGAGTTCGAGCCAAAGTCGAGGCCAAAGGTGGCCTCATGGTCCAGTACACGGACTGTGTACCACTGGACGACCACTGTAGCCTTTCGTGAGGCACTGTTTAAGTTAATTAGTCTATTTCACTAATAGTTAATTTATAATTTAATTAGATCCTATGCCCCTTTTAGGCTTTCTAAGGTCCTCTAAACCCCTTAAACCTAACCCTAAACCCTTTTCATCCATTCTAACACTCTTCAATCCATTTGGAAATTTTCTCAAACCTCTTGACCTCCATTGATGAAAACTTGAAGAAATTTTGGGAAGATTATCCTTGTTGTGAGATTCTTCAATTCTCTTGGTCAATTTCAAGGTATGTGGGTTTGATTCATGGATTCACTTTCATCCATGAAGATGCAAGAACCCTCCTGTTTAAATTTTGATTTCAAGTTTTATTTAAGGTTGGGTTCTTTAAATTTTAAAGTATTTAATTGACTGAAATTATGTGCTGTAGAAATTAGGTGTTTTAAGGTTGATTTAAGTTGGAATTATATAAAGATAAAATGACTTGGATGATGATCAAGTAATGCATGTCCCCTTTACTCTTGATTTATGCATGGGTAGTATTTAAATGATATTTTAAAGGTTGGTTTGACTTGAATTTCTCATGAACTACTCTTGAATTGAATTTAAAGTATGAGTTCTAGTACCCATGCTATTCTCATTTATCCTCATGGCATTGCATGCATGATTCATGGATATTTTGATAAACGTTTTGATGTGGGTTAAGTCCCAAACATGTTTATAATAATGATTTTCAACAAGTATGGGTTATGGCTAAGTTATGATTACAATAAGTCTATGATATGGCTTTTTGAGCAACATGGGTATTTACACCAATATGATATGACAAGTATGGAGCTACTCTTATGCATAAAGTTTGACATGAAAGTTTGTTTGGATTTTTAGCCAATGAAGCATGATTATGAAATGTGTTTGACTATTTTTAAGTATGCATAAGAGTAATGGAAGTGATTTGGCTCTTAAGCCCAATTATGCATGGTTTGATGTTCATGTGTCAAGTTTTCATTTTAGAAGCATGTATAAGTATACGTATTCTTGTGGGATGATGACTTAATATCGAGAAAAATTGGAGTAGTAAGTGGCGTATTCCTAAGGGTCCCACTCCTTTCCCGAAACTATGTGCCAACGTAGGTTGCTACCGAAATGGGAGACCCATAAGGTATGCTTCGATATGATATGCTATGATATGTAAATTCTTCCAAAATGGGAAGCCCATAAGGAAGGTGGCCATCACACCTAAATGGGAGGCCCATAAGGTGTGGTGTAGATTACCTTTTGCAAGTAATCTTCTTTGATCCAATGGATGGCCTCTTTGGGCAAGTTCATGTTGTAGCTCACATGGATTTGGATATCGGTTATGGTTCCATCCCCTCTACATTATAAGCATTATGGTATTTCATGCATCATGATTATCATGGCATACTGTGATATTGTCCCTTGGTATACTCTCTTCTATGTATGTGCCCTTGCCATGTAGGTGGTTATAGGTTCATGTACATATGCATTTGCTTGTCTGCAGACTTAGTGCTTTATTGTGCTAACCCATACTCTTGTCGACATGTTCTAACCATGTAGGTACCAGCGACGACCTCTATCTACCTTTGCACGACGAGTGATTTTCTTTAAGCTATTTTGCTTGCGGTGAGCCCTTTGTCAAAGCGAAACATCTACTTTCCTCTCCCTTGTATTGTTTACTTTCCTATTTCTTGTATTGAGGGTGAGCCTAAAACTATGTCGAGGCCCCATTCTTTCTATGTAGAGGCACTGTTAGATACACCGTACTCCTACACGTTGTATTATGCTATTTTGGGTTGTTATGACTATTGGGATTATGCTATGGATATGATGTTCCTATTATGCTTATGCTTATGTTTATGGGATTGTGAATATTGGGAATGTGCTTATGTGGAAAGTCCCACAACCCCGATGTGCCCCCATAGCTTAAGTCCTACTTACCCGCCCCATAGAAATACTTGTTATGTGCTAAGTGATTCATGCTTATCCCACTCCCGGCAACATCCCCATATCTTGAGTCCAACGCCCCATTTCCGTTAGAATTACGTGTTATGTGTTTCATTTTCCGTGCTTCCAAACCAATGATGTGTGTGATGATGCTAAGATGGCTTGATCGAGGACCTTCGGGTTCTCCTTCGCCATGTCAAACCTAGGCCCCATTTTTGGGTCATGACAAACCCCCCTTTTACTCTCTACGTTCACGGAAGTGAATCTGTTTCCTTTTTGCATTTATACTCAAGGGTTCGCATTCACGAAGGTGGACCTGGTTCTCCACCCGCGCTCGAGAAGTGTATTTAATACTTGGGCAGTGTTAAAATCGTGGAACATTTCTTTTACTTTATTTTCTAACTTTCAAAGCTTTTGGGGTAATTTTGAACGGAGATTTTCAAAGAAATATTTTGGGTAAGTCATTCTAACACTATTTCAATTATTTTTCATAAGTTTTATCTTGATTTTGTCTTGAATTTTGTGATTTTAAATGTCCAAAATTGGAAATTTTTATACTATGATTTCAAAACATTAAATGGTGATTTATCCTTCAATTTGAACTCAATTTTAATGAGTTTTCACCCACAGACTCCACTTTTCATGTAGAACCTGATTTTAAAGTCAATTTCCAGATTTAGGATCTTCAAATTTTAGCCATAATTTTGACCACTTTCCCCTAATCCTAAACAATGCTAATATGGGTATAAAAATGCACCTATTGATTTATAGTATTTGATTTTGATAGTGATTGGTCGAGTTGAGGGTTTTTTGGAGGTTTGAGCTGATTGAATGCTTGTTCGAGTGTGGTTTCGACATTAAGGTAAGTTTAACTAACTTTGTTGGTAGTGAATTTGAGTTATTGATCATGTACATATGGTAATTGTGAGATCTATATTGATTCATGAGTAATTGTATTGATGAGGTGAGATATTGATTGAAATGTGATTCCGGTTAAGCTGAATTATGAGTAATTGTGACTCTATTGTTAATCTGAGATGGAAACTTGTGGGTTGATGCCTCGTGAGATGTTATTATGATAGATTGAGGCTTGTTATTCTATTTAGGAACACATTTTCGTGACTTGAAGATTAATGGACACTTTGATGACCATATACTTACCTTGTGGAAAAGTAAGGTCCAGTTCTTGTGTTATACTTGAGTTTTGGATATAATTACAATGTGTATGTATCTTGGGATGTGTAAGGTTTGATATTTGTAATATATTTATTTATTAGATATATTGATGATGGTTTTATGTTCTAGGGATGAATGAGACCGTCATTTTTGGTACACTTGATTATTAATATGGTTATGATTACAAGAGATATTATGATAGATTGTGACACCTGATATTATTTTCATTGTTATGTGAGACTGATACTATATCACTCTGATTATGACGTTATTATATTGATGCATATATTTGAGTGGATATTACTGTCTTATGTGCATATCATGTTCCAATGTGTCATCCCTTGATCTAAGTAGGAGGCAAGGGAAATATATTCCACAGTTGTACCACCCTATCACCGGAGTAGGAGGCAAGGGTGAGATTTACACTTTATAATCCCTTGGTCACGATTAGGTGGCAAGGATGAGACATTTTAACACTCCTTGACCGTGAGTTGGTGGCAAGGATAAGACATTGTAATACCTTTGATCATGAGCAGGTGGCAAGGTTGTGAGACACTTGATGCATGATTTGATGAGACTTCATATATTGTGCATACATTACTTATGGTGTTGTAATGCTAGTCATGTGGAAGGTCTTATAAGGCTTTAGGTAAATTTTTAGTGTGTACTAACCTTTTTGGTTACAAGTGTAGAAATTCTTCGTTATTACATACTTGTTCAATTTTTCTTACCAGTCGGTTGAACCTACTGGGTACATTTCAGTGTACTCTCCCCTACTTTGTTTCTTTCCTGCAAATCGAGCATAGGGACCCACACAGGGTAGTTGACTCACTCTTATTGAGAATTTCCTATATCCATCTAGATCTTACCGGTGAGGCTCAGACTTCGAGTCATCGTAGATCTTTGGGATTATCTTTATTGTTTTTTTCTAGACTTGTATAAGACATTTGAGAATAACTTTGTATTTACTTCTGAGACAGTTGTATTTACCCTTTCGTACTATTATAGATGCTCTTGAACTAATGACTCCATGTTTTGGGATATTAATGTTATGCTATGTTGGTTTCTACTTTATTTTATTTCTCTTTAGTCGTGATCCATCTTGGGCCGTGTCATGTTTGGTATCAAAACTCCAGGTTCATTAGGCTTATGAGTCAAGGGCAAGGTGTCTAGTTAAATCTTGTGGATTAGTGTTTAGACGTCCACTTTTATCTTTGGGATGCTATGAGACACTTGATAGGAAAACATTCATGTCCTACTTCTAATTCTTGTGTTTCTTTGTATTATCCACTTTGGAAGTATCTAATCTACTCCTTTTGTGTAGATGTCGATTACTAGATCCTGTCAACCAGTGGGAGATCCAAGGTCAGCTGATGTGGCCCCCACTCAGGGTCAAGGCAGAGTTTGTGGGGGAGCTAGTGGACGAGGACTTTCTAGAGAGAAAGGTTCGTCCAGGGGATAGATGAGGTTAGCTTCTTCAGAGTCTTCTTATGAGCCAGAGGAGCCTATAGATCCTATTCCACCTCCCTCAAATCCATCCCCTTGACCCTCAAATCAGGAGTTAATATTGAGGTTATTTTCTAGATTGATGGGAGCTCCTCCAGCCCCAGTTACTACAAATGTGGTGGTTTCTACAACACCGGTCGATCCTCCTATAGCTCCAGCCGAGCCAACTATGGTACATGTAGGTCCTTCTTCTATTTCAGCAGATTTTCCTGTGGTTGTTATGATTCCACATGTGGGTCCTTCGTCTATTTCGTTCGACTTGCTCCTCTGAGATTTGATGGAACTCTAGGTGATAGAGCTTGTGATTTCTTGTTCAAGTGCCAGGGTCGGTTGTGCAATTTGGCCATCTTTGAGTCTTATGGAGTTTATTATACCACTTACCAGTTTATTGATGTTGCTCAAGGCACACCTCCTTTTTTAGGTAAAATAGTTGTTGTCAATTAAATAACCTAATTGAGGCTATGGTCGATCCCTCAGGGAATATGATAGACTCAAGAATTAATTCAACGGAAGTTGGGACGATTAACCTACTTATCACTCAGGAAAACGTGGGGTTTTGGTAAAGTAAATTTAACTAAACTAAACTAATGCAAATGATAAAAGATCAATAGAAAAACTACCTAGGGTAATGTATTCCCCATGAATCCCTAACTTGGTATTATAAAATAAATGTAATCTTTTGCAGCGTGTAGGTATAGAAACATTATGCTAGGTTTACCTAAACCTTTGATCCAATGAATAGGTAAATTTCATCAGGGAACATGATCCATCTCCGTAGTGTAACATTACTAACCCTTACTTTTTATCCTAGTACAACCTCCCATTGATCCAGTTCGGTTGGTTAGACGAGAACAACTTAATCGAATTTGTTAATTACCTATTTTCTTGATCTAATAAGTAACACTAGTCGAGTTCTAACGTAGGCCTCCGTTAAAAAATAGTTAAAGTGAAGAGGATTAGTTAATACAACCTAACACACCTTCCAAGAATTACACAATATCTGATTTTACCTTGTTAGTTCCTCATGGTTCCCACAACCCTAGTTACAGAATTAGCTATGCATGATTAGTATAAATGCAGGAATTATGAAGTAGAGCAACATAATTGAGCACTTACATAGATGAATCTAATAATATGAAATTCAATTCTCCAATTAGAATCACAAGCTTGAATTAAGAACACACAATATTTTTTCACTCACAAATATTATAAATCCCTAAGTGTACCCTAAAACCTTCTCCAGACTTTGTGACTCCTATTATTTTTTATGAAAAATAACCTAAAAACTATTTACAATGTGTAAAATACTAAACCAAAACAAACTAGGAAAACTATGTTGGCATACTCTACGGGCAAGTTCACGGCTCATGCATCATATATGACTCATATGTTGAGGTTTTGTCGACTGCAACTGGATTCTTGAATTACTTCTATGAGACCTTTCCATGGGTCGTGTAAGATTCTACGGCCTGTGGGGGGTTTCATCTGTTGATATTTCAGAGCTTCTACACTTTCTGATCCTCAGGCATGACCACACTCTACGACTCGTCTGCTTCCTTCGTAGAGTTGATATCAGAAATTCACCTATCACTAGAAATTGCTATGAGACCCCATCTATGTCCTGTGATTACTTCCATGACTTGTAAAGGGTTACATGGATTACCAAAATTTACTGCTTTAGTGCACTTTGCCCAAAAACTATACCTACATTGAAATACTACAAAACAAACACACGAACACATCAAAATCGTTGAACATCGCTTTGAGAACACACAAAATTTGAAGTTTTAAGCATAAAAAGTGTTGCATTTCAGCTACACATCAACACCCTCAACTTAAAATGGTTGCTTGTCCTCATGCGTCAGACTCAATCAAGTAGTATAGAGACACACGGACCTCAACCTATGGCACACAATTTATCAAGCTCAAACACAGACACCCACACCTCTTTTCAAATACATATTAGATAGCTATCAAGAAAACGAATGCAGACCAATACATCCAATAGTGCAACTAAGATATGTTATGCAACTATAAATAAACAACAATCACTGACTTAGTCAGATATCAACAACGCAATGAAAGTGACCTCACGAAAGAAGTCTCATTCCGGATGCTTTTTTCGAATTAAGTACTTGGGAAAATACTACATCACTCACCCTCACAAATAATATTCAAATACTGTGACCAATAACATAGGCTTGCTCCTATACGCATGACTAATGCCTTCGACTAGTTGGACTAGGACAACGTTAGGACTTTCTAAGCTTGTACCATAGGCTCAGGGTGCTTTGGTGGGGTATTTAAATAATATGGTGACTAATGCACTCCTTGTCACTGCATTTTCTACACTTCTCCCTACCAACCTATCTTTTTTTCATTCCCCTTTTTCTCCCTTTTCTAACCTTTTTAGGGTTCTTCGATCTCATTCTGCGCAATGTTTTTATTTTTTTTTCCAAAGTGTTTTCCTTCTTAGCACACTTATTAGGATTTTTTTTTTGCACCCTTTCACACATTTTCCTCCCCTTTTTCTGTATCACTAGTTCTCCATTCTTTACATGATTTTCCTATCACCAACCACCCATAACTTAGGCTTTTGGCCTGAGTTAAGGTGCACAATATCCATCGTCAAAACCAGGGCTACTTTTGGTAGCCACCCTTAACTTAAGTTTTTTGCTTCATTTAAGGTGCACAATT
The DNA here is from genome assembly GCA_038996855.1 of Solanum aculeatissimum. Taxonomy (NCBI): domain Eukaryota; kingdom Viridiplantae; phylum Streptophyta; class Magnoliopsida; order Solanales; family Solanaceae; genus Solanum; species Solanum aculeatissimum. The sequence goes on from JBCEWC010019514.1 coordinate 8,168, forward strand.
TTCATAGAAGGACCAGGGCCAAGTTTAGGACTTATCATTTATCAGGGCAAGGTTACTTGGGTAATTACAAAGAAAGAGGTCTATGCAAGGCTCAAACATAGGGATCAAAGGATATACAATACATTTGGTCGGTTATTTTGGCTAAGTGGACTATTAAGAATAACGACCTAAGATCCTTTCCTAACCAACTAACCTATAGTCTATGTCAGAGTAACACGACAAGTTTTGAATTGAAACACAGTATATGAATCATTCAATTTAAGCTCACTCATACATGGAACTGCATATATGTCAACACAGACTATTCAGATCATGTTTTTTAACACATTGTAGCCTAACTTACCAGAACAAGCACTGTCAAACAACTAATCATGCATGGTCTAGCAAGACTAAGTAATCAAAAATCTAGTGGGTATCATTTTTCAAAAAAAACATAAATATGCCATAGATATAGGTTTTGTATGCTACTAATACTACCTAAACATCCGAAATATTTTTGTTCAACGGAAAATAAATATTTGCAGGGAAAAAGAACACAGGCTAGAAAACCTTTTGGATAAAAAATCAGGATAGTTATCGGCCAAGGCTACTCAGACTTCATCGAGTCCTATAACTACCCATACCTCATCAAAAAAGTGTATTGTTCCCAATGCACACAACATATCAAAAATAAGGAACCAGGGTTAAAAGAGTATACCTAGGCGCCTAAATGCCTCACTCATCTTGGGTTGCCTCCCAAGTAGTGATTAGTTTATTATCGTGGCACGACGTGCACTTCTTGGTTACTCAGACTTCATCAATTACCCACACTTCCTTCTTTAGCTCGTCTGGCCTCTTTATTGACTGGCAGACATTGAAGATAACTTCTTCGTCATTCAATCTAAACTTGAGTTGGCTGGATTCTATATCCACTAAGCCTCGCCCTATGGCTAGGAAAGGCCTTCCCAATATGATCGGGACTTCGAAGTCCACCTTGTAATCTAGGATCACAAAGTCTGCGGGGAATATGAACTTATCAACTTTAACGAGGATGTCATAAAATATCCCCATAGGCTTCTTCACTATTAGGTCATCAACAGTATCACGCTCATCGAGGTAGGGGATGCCAGACCAAGTTTCTAGAAGATCACAAAGGGCATCAAATTTATGTTGGCACCGAGATCACACAATACCCTCATGAACTTCATATCACCTATGGTGTAGGGAATGGTGAATGCTACTAGGTCTTCTTATTTCTACACCAAGGACCTAGTTTAAATTGCACTGAAATGTTAGAGCTCTTATGATAGCTCCTGACTCATATTACACTTATTTGTAACCAGATCCTTCATAAGCTTGTCATCCCCAAGAATCTTCTCCAATGCTTCAATCAATGGGATGTTTATAGAGAGTTGCTTCAACATAGAGAGAAAAGTGTTTGAACTTGCCTTCCTCCTCCTTTTTCTTTATTCTTTGAGGGAAGGGAGGAGAAGGATAAGGAATGGGTCTCGACTGTTTCGGCATTACGTCACTTTTCTTGTTTTCTACATGATCATATCCATTCTTAGTCTGCCTAATCAAAACACTCCCATCACGAACATCACCATCATCTAATGATATTGGAGGATCACTGGTCTACTTTCCACTATGAGTTGCGGTTATAATACACTGTCCCTCGTTCTTTAGATTTTGTACTATATTACTGAGCAATGGTTCAACTGAGTCAATATCTGGTTGAACTGTTGCTCCAACTACTTAATCTCCATAGAGTGAGATTCAATCTTCTAGTTGATGTTAGAGATATCATACTTCATCCCCTTTAGTGTATCATCCTATGCATCAGTCTTCTTCAACAACCGATCAAACATCTCCTCAATGTGAGAGGAGCCAACTCTAGAATCCTAATTATACGATGGAATATATGGACCACTTCTGAAGCCATCTCTATGACCTCATTTAGAATTTTTATCTGGTCTCCTATTCCTATCATAATAGCCTCCTCTGTTGTTATATCTAATGTCACTATCTCTCCCAAAGCTTTGACCTTATTTCCCTTCACCTTGGTGCCAATAGTCTTGATTGGATCATTGGGCATTTTTCAAAGACCTGCCATCTAAGCAACAATGAAACATGTGTCCTCCTCATAATAAGGTTCCTTGTACATAGATATACGTGGAGGTTGATGAGCTATAATATTTACTCGTTCTATATTTTGATTCATCAACATCTCCATATTTGTATTAATCTGCACAAGGTCTTGCATCACTTCCTCGCTTGCTTGTGTCTGCGCTGAACTAATACAAACCAAGATTAAACTCCTTGTAGTAGATTTTTCTCTCATAGCCCATGCACGATTTGTCTTCACCACCCTTTCGAGTCTCACAATGTAACGACCAGAAAATTTTTAAACTTCATAATGGTTGGTCAAGGTTAGTGCTGAACTTTTCATGGTTGAATTTTTGTAGACATGGGTTTTATTTAAGTGGTCGGGTTCAAGGGAATTATTTTGGTGGAAGGTTGTAAGGCCGTTTAGGAAGTACTGACTTTGAGAGGGTATATCCTTTGGGACAAGATGAACTGTGTGGGATATTATATATCAAATCGAAGATCTCGGAGTTATCTTCACAACTCAACTAGTTTCACTCAATTCAGAGTTCAGATGTGAAGGTTATGGACCTTGCAGTAAGTCTGCCCGTAATCAGAAGCATGCTAGAAAAGGGTTTCAGATTGGGGTCCAAGTGTGGGACCATAGACCGTATAAATCCGGTCGTTATTGTCTAATAACGACTGGTAAAAATCTTGTCATCACCGATCGTTAAAAGTTTAGCCGTTAAAAGTTTAATGACTGGATTAAATTCGATCGTTAAAAAAGCTTTAACGATGACAAAAATTCAATCGTTATACCTCTTTTTAGAAACCAAATTTTCCCTTTACTAATTAATATTCTGGTTATTAAAAAAAAGGACAAGCCCGGTGCACTTTTGGGGAAGGGCCCGACCACAAAAATCTATTGTACATAGCCTTACCTTGCATTTCTGTTAGAGGATGTTAACAAGGTTTGAACCCCGTGACCTTCTAGTCACATAGCAACAACTTTACCAATTACTCCAAGGCTCCCTTTAGTACTAGTTATTAGAACCTTAATTATAACCACAAATCAAATCAACAAAAGTGCATATATATTCACACACATACATAAAAATATGTGCATATATGAAAACACACAAATTGATTATAT
>JBCEWC010019515.1:0-11384 GCA_038996855.1 Solanum aculeatissimum
ATTTTGTGGTTGGGTTACCCTGTACTCGGAGACACTTCGATTCTATATGGGTTGTGGTTGATAGGATGACCAAGTCAACTCATTTTTTACCAGTTAAGACTACCTATAGTGCCGAAGAGTATGCCAAGGTGTATATTCAGGAGTTGGTGAGATTGCATGGTGTACCAAGATCTATTATATCGGATCGTGGTACCCAATTTACTTCTTATTTTTAGAAGTCTTTTCAAAAGGGACTTGGTACTAAGGTCAAGTTGAGCACTGTATTTCATCCTCAAACCTATGGGCAAGCCAAAACGATGAATCAAACCTTGGAGGATATACTAAGGGCTTGTGTGTTGGAAATCAAAGAAAATTGGGATGATCACCTACCGCTTGTTGAGTTTGCCTATAATAATAGTTACCATGCTAGCATTGGTATGGCTCCATTTGAAGCTTTGTATGGTAGAAGATGTAGATCTCCGATTGGTTGGTTTGAAATAGGTGAGCGGCCTTGCTAGGCCCGGATTTGGTTGTTGAGGCCATTGAAAAAGTGAAGTTGATTAGAGAGAGATGGAGGATGGCCCAAAGTCACCAAAAGTCCTATTCGGATGTTAGGAAGAGGGATCTCGAATTCCATGTGGGTGATTGGGTTTATGTGAGGTATTCTCCTATGGAAGGCATCATGCGATTTGGTAAAAAGAAGAATTTGAGCCCACGGTACATCGAACCATATGAGATTGTGGAGCGGATTGGCAATGTGGCTTATATGTTGGATTTGCCTTTCGACATGAGCTACATTCATCAGGTATTCCATGTGTCTATGTTGAGAAAGTTGGTTGGTGACCCGAAGGCAATTACACCTTTGAAGGGTGTGATGGTTGAGGAGAATTTGACCTATGAAGAGGTGCCGATTAAAATCTTGGATAGGCAAGTGAATCGGTTTCACAACAAGGAGGTAGCTTCGATCAAGGTGATTTGGAGGAACCAAGACGTGGAGAGTGCAACGTGGGAAGCGGAGTTGGACATGATGGAGCGATATCCCTATCTCTTCCAATCTACTCAAGCCTAAGGTACTAGGTTCTATCCTTTTATGGTCCTAATTCTTTACTTCTTGAGTTTCATGACATTGCATGCATACATGAGCATGAAAATGATTTAAATGATGTTTTGACACAAGTTTTGAATGACATTTGAAATGATGCATTTGTCCTGTTGTTTGCTCATACTATATTGACGTATGCATTGCATGCCCTTATACTTAGTGCTTAATTATGCTAACCCATATCCTTGGCTACATGTTCTAACCATGTAGGGACCGGAGACGATATCTATATTCTACTGGACGATGCTTGATCACTTTGTTGAAAACTTTGCTAGTGGTGAGCCCTTTTGTTCAAGGGAAATAGCCACCATCTATCTACCTACTTTATGTCATGTTATTTACTTTCTTATGTCTTGAGGGTGAGCCTCAAACTTGTCGAGGCCCCACTCATTCATGTAGAGTCTTGTTAGACCATTCTAGACTCTTGTACGATGACCTGCTATGTTAAACACTTGGTTATGTAATACGATGCTAGTTAGCTTTGATTATGATAATGTTCTCTTATTATGTTTATAACTTGTATGATGGGTATCGTGAATGACTATGTGCTTAAGCGGAACGTCCCATAACCCCGGTGTGCCCCCATAGTTGAATTCCCATTACCAGCTCCCTTATAGATAATTGTTTTGTTATGTATATCCATGTTTGTCTCATTCCCGACAACATCCCATAGCTTGAGTCCTAAGTCCCAAATCCATTAGAGCTTATGTTTTATGTGTTTAGCTTTTGCGCTTCCAAACCGATGATGTGTGTGATGATGTTATGATGGCTTGATCGAGGACTTTCAGGTTTTTCTTCGCCATGTCACATCTAGGCCCCCTATCCGGGTCGTGACATTGGGATAATCAACTATTGCCTATTGAATTCTCTTACAATAATAGTTATCATTCAAGCATTCTAATGGCCTTATTTGAATCTCTATATGGGAAAAGATGTAGGTTTTAGGTGGGATGGTTTGAATTAGGAGAAGTAGCATTGATTGGACTCGATTTGGTATTTGATGCTATGGAGAAGGTAAAAGTTATAAGAGAGAAATTGAAGGCTGCCAAAAGTCATATTTAGATGTTAGAAGAAGAGATATTGAAATTAAATATGAATGATTGAGTTTATTTGAAAGTTTCACCCATGAAGGGGGTGACATATATTGTATAAAAAGGGAAATTGAGTCCTACTTATATAGGACAATATAAAATCTTAAAGCAGTTTGATAAGGTGGCATATGAGTTAGAACTGCCATTGGAGTTGGCTATGGTACATCCAATGTTTCATGTTTTAATGTTGAGGAAGTTTGTGGGTGATCCAAACTCCATTGTACCATTAGAATGTATAAGTGTTGAAGAGAATTTTACTTAAGGTAATTGGTAATCATGCTCAAATCCTCAAAATTCTAACGTTTTAATTCTTACATTCTACATTATATGTATGCATACTCCTGAAATTGATTTTGAATGATATTTTGTCCAAAAGTTTAAAATTTTCATGAATAGATGTTTAAGTTGCATTATTTCATTCACAATGGGTTGTTAGTTATCCATTAAACTCAACTTAAGTTATGTTTTATCTCATTTGAGGATGAATGTTTTCAAGGAGGAGTGTAACGACCCTTAATTTAGGAGTCTAGAAGTGCAGAGAAAGTTGGACAGAAAATGACCTGGGCCAATTCATGAAGCCTATTTATGGCTCATACGTAGGATGACGACCCACAGGTCGGCCTCTTAAACATGAACTTCAGGAAAGGGAAAAACTTTCCAAGTATCGGGTAACCTCGTTGCCAATGACGGCTCATAGGATGTTTTACAGTCCATAGATAAGGTCATAATTTAGAGTATTAGACATAAAGAAAATTTAGAGTTTTTATAAGGTGACCTACAATTAATAGCATGATATGTAGAACATAGTACGGCCATATAAACCTTTTTATAGATGAGGTCCAAGAAAGTGAGATAATTGACTAAGTGTGGAAGGACTCTACAAGCCCAACCATAGGTCGTAAGTCAAAGGATGGCCCTAACAAAATGGTTTCGTGGTTTGGGGTCAACAAAATAGTTTCTAAAGATTAGATAAGAAGAACTTGATGGACAGGACTACGGTCCATGGTTTAAAGGACGGCCCATAATCAGACTTTCGTAGATCTCTTCCAACAGTTTAAATGAAGGACAATTTTGTCATTTTTTCCAATTCCAATCCTAAACTAAGTAATTTTGGTGAACTTTAGGACCTTAAATTGGATCCTAAACCCTATGAATCTCCAATTCCTTTCATTCTCCTACTCTCAAAACTTTCTAAGGCATTCACATTTGTTCAAGAATAAGCTAAAGAGGCTAGGGTTCAAGGGGTTCCTTCACCAATAGCAAATTCCTTCTTCCCAAAGCTTACCAAGGTATGTGAGTTTGATTTGTGGGTCTCCTTTCACCCACAAAGTCCTACATAGTTCCTTTTACCTTTTCTTTAAGTTCCTTCAAGTTAGTATGCATGCTAATGATGATTTTAAGAAACTTTATGTTATTAAATGGACTCAATGATATCCTATGATGCTTTACTAAGTATTTGCATGGATTTAAGTTATTGATGATAAACCCAACGATGATTATTATTAATGATGGAGTGTGGGATGTTTTAAATGTTTTGAATAAGCATATTTTCATGATTTATGATTTTTTAACTTAAGAGTTAGCCCACTAAGTTTCAACTTAAGTTTTGCAGGATATATGATGATGATTAGGGAATTAAAGAAAGTGTTAAAGTTATGATTTGTCAAAGATATAAGCATGTTGACAATTTCCGTAAAATATTTTTAAGAAGTTCCCCAAGATGAAAGGACAATTCTAACTTGGTGGTTCTTTAAGTTTGAGCTACTCCTAAGACTTTGCTACTTATTATTCTAAGTGTAATAAATTTACTAAGTAATGTTTAAAAAAAATTTGGGATGACTTAGCACCGAACGAGGCATCGTGGTGGGGTTTGGTAAGGGAACCCTAGAAGAAACCATTTTCCCCATTAAATATGTGCCACCATAGGAGCCCTTGTAGGCTAGGATAGTGGATCTACGTAGGTCATTTATTTTATATAAAGATACATGTGAAGTGACAGAGTTCCACCCAAAAAGTGGTCTCATCGTTCCAACATATGGGGTTATGTTGGATTTCATATAGTAGCTCAAATGGTCTTATATGTTGATTAAGGTCCACTCCCAAAAGTTTATGACTCTATGATATGATTCCATCACATGTTATCTTTCATGCATTGATTCTCATTCTTATTGAGTGTTCTTCCTTGTTCATGTTTAAGCTCATGTTATGTATTTTTACTGCCCTATATATATGTTTTACTTATGAATTATGGTATTAAAATTTTATGTGTCCTTGCATCTCATATACTTAGTACATTCCAAAGTACTAATGCATATTTTGCCTGCATAATTTAACCAAAAAGAGACAGGTAATCCTCCATCGGATCGTGGCTAGTTTTACGGCGCTCAGGACTAGTACTTTTGTGGTGAGCCGGTAGTTCGAGTCTCCACCATTTTCATTCATGCTATGTATTTCAGACACAATGTATACATTGGACTTTTTAGGCTTTTACATTCTATGTTGTTTTTGTATGGAATCTTTTCTATTTAATGGAAACTGACTATTACCTATTTCGTCCATCTATGGTTTAGTCGGTATGCTTTATGGACAATTGTTGATGCTTCCTTTTTAACGTTGCTTCATTGTCATAATATGGCCCCATAAACCCTTCCCTCATTTTACTTCTGCAGATGTTTAGTTTTATGCCTATGAATGCTTGAGATATTAAAGATTGCTTGGGTGAGGTGCCTTCGGGTATCTCATTCACCATGTGACGACTAGGTTGTAGGTCAGATAATTATAAACTTGGTATCAGAGAATGAGATTTTAAATATTCCTCGGATGTCCATGCATACCATGTTGAGTAGAGTCTCATTCAAGGTTGTGAAGGGCACTACTATCTTTAGTGAGAGGCCATGAGATAGTTTAGGAAAATCTTCCTTTCTTTCTTGTTCATGTCATGCCTTTAGAGTTGACTAAGGTTTTACTATCACTAACGATGACCTCTTTGATTCTTTCTAGATTATGCCAAGAACATTTCCACGCCAAAGAGGCACTCTAAAATAACAAGTCCCTCCTCTTCAACAAGATGATGGGGGTGTCTTATGTGGAGTTCTGAGTTGTCGTCACTATGTTAACCCAAGCATTGGCCAACCAAGCTAATAGGGAAATTGTTGTTCCTCACCAAGTGCATACTCCAGCAGCTCATGTAAATGACTTCATGAGTATGAGCCCTCTGGAGTTCCATGGTTTTAAGACAGAAGAGGACCCCATTGATTTTAATTATGAGGCCTATCAGATAGTAGCGGGCATGGGAATTCCTTTGAAGGAAAAATTTGAGTCGGTTCCTACCAACCCAAAGGGTAGCCAAAATATGGTACGAACAACGGGTGGATGAGAGGGGCCAAGGAGGGGGTCCAATTGGATAGAAAGAGTTCAAGTATGCCTTCTTTGATCAGTTCTTTCCGATTGAGTTGAGGGAGGCCAAGGTTCAAGAATTCATCAACCTCAAGAAAGGATCTATGAGTGTGAGGGAGTATGCCCTCAAATTCTCTAAGCTCTCTAAGTATACTCCCTTCAAGTTAGCAGATCTGAGGGCCTGAATAAGTAAATTAATCTCTAGCTTCTCCGACTTGGTGTCCAAAGAGTGTAATATGGCCATGCTAGTGAAGAATATGGATAACTCCAAGTTGATGACCTATGCAGAGAAAATAGAGAAGGCAAAGCTAAGGAAAAGAGCAAGGGAGTCCAAAAAGGCTCGGGTAGATAGAAGGGGCTATTCTCACCAAAGAAGTGGAGGTCAAAAGTTCCAAAGTGGCTAAAAGCAAGGTGGATAAGGGTCTACCAATACTTCTTTTCCTCGGACCACTAAAGACAAGGGAGTAGCTCCTAAGTCTCAAGCCCCGAATTTCCCTAAGTGTGGTAGGCTCCACAAGGGAGAGTGCTTGGCCAGATCAAATACTTATTTTAAGTGTGGGAAGCCCAACCATCATGCCAAGTATTGTAAGAGAGGTGGTGTAAGGCCCCAAGGCAAAGGTGGTCAAGTTCAAGCCACCCAAAGGACCAACCATTTTTATGTTATCCATGGTCATCAAGATGTTAAAGAGGCTTTGAATATTTTTATCGATATGTTGAGAGTTTTCAATTTTGATGCATATGTCTTATTAGACCCGAGAGCTAATTTGTCATTTTTGACTCCATTTCTTGCTAATAAATTTTATGTATGTCCTGAAGTCATTTATGATCCCTATGAGGTAAGTAGCCCTATAGGACAGTCTATTATTGCACATAAAGCCTATTGAAATTGTCCTATCTCTATTTTGTATAAAGTGGTATCTTGTGATATAGTTGAGATTTCCATGGTTGATTTTGATGTAATACTCAGGATGGATTTGTTGCACGCCTTTTATGCCTCCATCTATTGTAGAAACCTGTAGAGTCAAGTTTCAATTCCCAAATGAGCTAATTCTTGAGTGGGAGGACAGTAAATCTTCATTTAGATGTCGGTCTATTTCTTTCTTAAAAACTCGAAAAATAATTTCTAAAGAGTGCATTATTATTTAGTAAGAGTCAAAGATGCCATCTCTAAAGGTTCTTCTCTTGAGTCAGTCCCTATTGTTAGCGAATTCCCCCATATCTTTCCGGATGAGTTATCAAGTGTTCCTCCCAAAAGGAAAATAGACTTTGGCATAGATCTCCTACCCGACACTCAACCTATTTCAATCCCTCCACATAGAATGGCTCCCCCAAAGTTGAAGGAACTAAAGGAGAAATTGAAGGATTTGTTGGAGAAGGGTTTCATTAGACCTAGTCGATCTCCCTAGGGTGCTCTGATTTTGTTTGTGAGGAAGGACATATCACTCCGCATGTGTACAGATTACCGGTAACTCAACAAGGTCACTATTAAGAACAAATACCCACTCCCAAGGATAGATGACTTTTTTGATCAATTACAAGAGGCTACACATTTCTCCAAGGTTGACTTGAGATCTAGTTATCATCAATTGAGAATGAGGGAAAGTGGCATTCGTAAGATGGTATTTCAAACTAGGCATGGTCACTTCAACTTTGTAGTGATGTAATTTGGTCTCACCAATGCATCGGCTATATTCATGGACCATATGAACAAGGTGTTCAAACCCTACCTTAGCATGTTTGTTGTTGTGTTCATTGATGAAATTTTAATCTACTCCCAAAGTGAGAAAGAGAACATGGAACACTTAAGGGTGGTATTGCAAACCCTGAGGGAGCAAACGCTTTATGGAAAATTTTATAAGTGCATGTTTTGGCTAAGTGAAGTTGTCTTCCTCGGGCATGTAATATCTAGTGATGTTATCAAAGTTGGTCCTAAGAATACCAAAGAGGTGAGAAATTTGCCAAGGCAATTGACTCCTATGGAAAAAAGGAGTTTTTTAGGCCTATCTGGATATTATAAAAGGTTTTTGCAGGATTTTTCCTCCATTTCGTCCCTACTCACCAAGTTGGCTCAAAAGAAGGAAAAGTTTGTGTGGATGGATGAGTGTAAGAAAATCTTCTATACTTTGAAGAATCGACTAACTTTGGCTCAAATTTTGACATTGCTAGAAGGAAATGACGGGTCCATTTTTTATTGTGATGCATAAAGGATTGGGTTGTGGTGTGTACTAATGCAACATGGTAAGGTGATTGCTTATGCTTCAAAACAATTGAAGGTACATGAGAAGAACTTCCTGACTCATGATCTTGATCTTGTGGTGGTAGTGTTTGCTTTAAAGATTTGGTAACATTACTTGTATGGGGTTCATGTGGATGTCCTCACTGACCACAAGAGCCTCACCCAAAGACATCTCAACCTGAGGCAACGAAGATGGTTATATCTACTCAAAGATTATGACATGAGTGTGAAGTATCACTCGGGAAAATTCAATGTCATAGATGATGCACTTAGTAGAGTCTCCATGGGTAGTACGTCTTACCTCAAAAATAATTTTAAAAAAGGGTTGGCCAAAGAAGTCCATAGGTTGGCTAAATTAGGGGTAAAGTTAAATAAATCTGGGAGTGGTAGTGCAATGGTGATTCATGGGTCCAAATCTTCATTGATTGAGGAAGTTAAGTCTAAGCAATATCTTGATCCCAACTTAGTTGAGTTGAAAGTCTTAGTGAAAGAAGGAAAGATAGAAGTTTTATCATTAAGGGGAGATGGATTACTCTAATATCAAAGGAGGTTGTGTGTACCCAATGATGGTGAATTGAGGAAGTTGATATTGCAAGAGGCTCATAACTCTTCATATTCCATTCATCCCAGCACTATGAAAATGTATAGAGACTTGAGGGAGATTTATTGGTGGAATAGAATGAAGAAGGACATTGCTCAATTTGTGTCGGAGTGTGCCAATTGCCAACAAGTCAAAGTTGAGCATCAAAGGTCAGGTTGATTATCCCAAGATATTGATATTCTTACTTTGAAATGGGTAGAAGTCAATATGTACTTTGTTGTAAGGTTGATGAAGACCAAGAAGGATTTTGACTCCATGGGGGTGATACTGAATTGTATGACAAAGTCAACTCACTTTCTACAGGTCAAAACTACATTTAGTGTTGAAGATTATGCTTGTTTATATATCAGAGAATTGGTGAGGTTTCATGGGATTCCATTATCCATCATATCAAATCATGGTGTCCAATTTACCTCTCATTTTTGTAAGACTTTCCAAAGGAGACTTGGTACTAAGGTCAAGTTGAGTACCGCCTTTCATCCCCAAACCAACGGACAAGCCAAGAAGACTATTCTCACTTTGAAAGATATGTTGAGATCTTGTGTGTTAGAATTCAACAAAAGTTGGGATTAGCATTTTCGACTCATTGAGTTTGCCTACAACAAAAGTTATCATACAAGCATTGAGATGGCACCATTTGAGGCATTTTATGGTAGATGGTGTAGATCACCCATTGGGTGGTTTGAAGTCAGTAAGGTGGAATTTCTAGGACAGGACCAAGTCATGAATGCTATGGGGAAAATTACAAGGAAAAGGTTACAAACATCCCAAAGCTGGCAAAAGTCCTACTCTAATATTAGGAGGGATCTTGAGTTCCAAATTGGTGATTGGGTCCATTTGAAGGTGTCTCCTATGAAAGGTGTGATCCAGTTAGGTAAAAAGGGGAAATCGATCCCTAGGTATGTAGGATCTTACAAAGTGGTGAGAAGAGTGAGAAAAATGGCATATGAATTAGGCCTACCTAATGAGATACATTTAATCTATCTGGCTTTTCATGTGTCGATGTTGAGAAAGTTCATAGGTGATCCAAACTCCATATATCTATTAGAAGATGTAAACATTGAAGAAAACTTGAGTTATGAAGAGGTATTGGTTGAGATTCTAGACCAACAAGTGAAAAGGCTAAGGAGCAAGAAAGTTGCATCTGTTAAAGTGCTTCGGAGAAATCATCAAGTTGAGGGTTCTACATAGGAAGCGGAAGTGCATATGATGAAGTGTTGCCCATACCTATTCCACTCTATTCAAGCGTAAGGTATTAAGATATTCTTCCCTAAAACCTCTTATTCCTTACATATTAGTTTTACATAATGCCTAAACTCATTTTTATGTTTATGGAATGTTTGAGACATGTTTTGAATGTAAATTTTGAAAATTTCATGAAATGATGTTTCACTTGCAATTTGCATACATAATGGGTTGTTAGCTGATTATTAATTCCATAGAGCCTGCCTTAAGTACATCCCAGGACAAATATTTCCAAGAGGGAGATATTGTAACGACCCTCAGTTTAGGAGTCTAGAAGTGTAGAGAAAGTTGGACATAAAATGACCTGGGGTCAATTCACCAAGCCTATTTATAGATCATAGGTAGGATGACGACCCATAGGTCGGCCTCTTAAACATGAACTCCAAGAAAGCAAAAAAGTTTCTAAGTGTGGGGTAACCCACAAAGCCAATGACGGCTCGTAGGATGTTTGACGGTCCGTAGATAGGGTTGGAATTAAGAGTATCAGAAATGAAGGAAATTTGGAGCTTCTAGAAGGTGAACTACAATTAAAAGCATGGTCCATAGACCATAGTACATCCCGTATAAACCCTTCATAGAAGAGATCCAGGAAACTGAGAAAATTGACCAAGTATAGAAGGACTTTACGAGTCCAACCACAGGTCGCAGATCAAAGGACGTCCCGAAGGAAAGGGTTTTGTGGTTTGGGGTCTACATAACAGTTTCTGAAGATTAGAAAAGGAGAACAGGATGGATAGGACTCCAGTCCGTGGTTCAAACCAAGGCTCATAATCGGGCTTTCATAGATCTCTTCCAACAATTTTAATAAAGGGTAGTTATGTCATTTCCGCCAATTCCAATCCTAAACTAGGTCATTTTGGTGAACTTTATGACCTTAAATCAAATCCTAAACCCTAACAATCTCCCATTTCTTTCATTCTCCTACTCTCAAAACTTTCCAAGGAATTCACCTATCTTCAAGAAAAAGCTAAGGAGGCTAGGGTTCAAGGAGGATCCTTCACCAATAGCAAATTCCTTCTTCCCACTACTTACCAAGGTGTGTGATTTTGATTTATGGGTCTTCTTTCACCCACAAAGTTCTACATAATGTCTTTTACCTTTTCTTTACGTTTCTTCAAGTTAAGATAATGATGATTTTGTGATACTTTATGTTATTAAATAGACTCAATGATATCTTATGATATTTTACTAAGTATTTATATGTTTTGAGTAATTGATGATGACCCTAATAATGATTATTATTAATGATGAAGTATGGGGTGTTTTACATGTTTTGAATAAGCATATTTTCATGATTTATGATGTTTAACTAAAGAGTTAGCCCACTAAGTTTCAAGTTTATGTTTTGCATGATATATAATGATGATTCGAATATTAAAGAAAGTTTTAAAGTTATGATTTGTCAAAGATATAAACATGTTGACAATTGTCCAAAAAGAAGTTTAAGAAGACGCCCAGGAAAAAGGTCAATTCTCACTTGGTGGTTCCTTAAGTCTGAGCTACTCCTAAGATTTTTCTACTTATGATTCTAAGTGTCATAAATTGACTAAGAAATATTTTAAAGATTTCATGGGATGACTAAGCACTGAATGAGGCATCGTGGTGGGGTTCGATAAAGGAACCCTAGAAGCAACCCTTTTCCCTATTAACTATATTTTCACGACCCAAGCCTAGGGCCTAGACGTGACATGGCGAATGAGGAACCCGAAGGAACCCCAAACAAGCCTCTCAAAC
>JBCEWC010019516.1:0-11383 GCA_038996855.1 Solanum aculeatissimum
TTAGTCGGTATTTTTGACAATACCGACTTCCGGAAGTCGGTATTTGGTGGTCGGTATTTACAGTTTTTTTAGTAGTGATACTTGATCCCTTCTAGTGAATTACACACAAGGATAAAAATTGTCACAAGGGCTCAAAATCTTACTTACAAATCATAGAAACTTTTCATGAGTTCAATGCATGCTTAGGAGCCCATAACTTATCACATCATGTTTGTTTTGCAATTCGTACAATAATGTTTCGTCAACATAAGAATCTTTTTCATGTAAATTTAGTCAAACATAGTGACTGGTGAGTGTATGTACATATAATTAAAATCATGCAATTCAAAGAGTATAAGTCATGAAGAAAGTAAAGTCACTTCATTTGCAAGTTATTCAAATCAACCCACCAATATTGTAGTAAAAAAACCCCAATTTAGGCATCATAAAATGCAACTAAAATTTACAAATTGTTTCATAGTTTGCATAGTTCACAACTTGCATAGCTTCAATAGGTATAAATCAACTCATGGAATAATCCCTCAATAGATATTCATGCTTAACAATTAATACTTGAAGAATCCAAACTCAATTCATGTGTATAATGCATAATAAAGTTTACCCATAATGTATTTAATTTTAAAATCATGAAATATGACAAGAGGAGAAGGGTTGGTTTCATGGGTGGAAGAATCTCCATGAATGAAACGCACATACCTTTAGTCTTGGAGTTTCTTGAATAAAAACTTTAGGAGGACTTGGGAGCTTCACTTGGGTTCTTGCAATCCAAAGAGAGTCTTGAGATTCTTGAAATTTGATGACGTTTTGGAGAGAATTTTTGTGAGCTTAGGGCTAAAATGATTGAAGAATGAGGTATCCCTGTCTATATATGCATTGAATTATTATCCAATTGCCCTTAAGTGAAAATAGAAAAATAAGGAACTTTTTGAATTTGTCCATGATAAGTCCGCGACTGTTATGGAGTAGTGTATTTTTGCACAAAGTTCAATTTTTCTTCCTCGCTTTGGCCCAGAAATGAATGTAGAAAATTTTTACACTAGTGGATGACAAGTCCGCGATGCGGACTGGCGCACACTTTTCTAGTTAAGCCCAAACCACCCGAAAAATTATTTTTCGCGGTCATCTTAAAATCGAAGACCGCCTCTTTCCTACACAATTTTGCCCCTGAAACTGAATATGAAATTGGATCTATTAAATCATGCACGAATTTTGAGATATTCGAGAAATACACTATAGGACATTTTTTCGAGACGCGTGAGAGGTGTTACACTTGACCTAAAACATTTTTCTCCACATATTAGAAGCCCTAGTGTTCTAGACAATGGCTATGTTGACACTTACTTTTGACTCAACATTTTTAAAAATTCATACTTTTTATGTTTTTTTTTAGTTTAGAATATCTTTTCTGCGATTTTAGAATTTCAATAATTACCCTTATTTTTAAAATATTAGGATTTTAATTAGTTTATTTTAAATTTTAATTAATTTTAGTCTTTAATATTGTCATCATAGTCTGAAATATTAATTTTGATTTTATTAAATTATTATTTTGTATTAAATTATATTTTTTTATATCGTTAGTTATATTTGTTCCTATTCATTTTAGTATTTTTTTAATACAGTCTAATAATTTATTTTTTTACACAAATAAAAATTGTACAAATATATTTAATTGACTCACAATTTGGACCTGTATTTTTAGCAATTAAGTTTTGAAATGTCTATATAACTCTTTAGGTTGTTACAATAATTGGTGACGGTGGTTAATTTTAGAATTGGGGTATACTTAGATTTTATTTTCTTTCTTCAATATTCATGCCTGACTAGAGAGCCATAGGTGTCGGATTCCAGTGAGACCAACATCAAAATACCACCTTTCACTGTTTTTTCCACCATAGAATCCTTTTTCTTCTACCTATTTTCCAGCAGCAAGAAAACCACCATTAACGCTACCATCAACCACCAAAAACCCCATTTTCCAGTTGTTAAACCCCATTGGAAAACCACCAAACCCCACCACAAAACCCATTGAAAAAACAAACTCAAAAATCCATTTCATTTTAAACTTTTTCCAGTCAAATCCGAACACGAACTCACCACCACAACCTCCAAACACCACAAATTAAACCGGAAATCACACCATACAATGCCCAAACGGTTGCCAACCACTCCCATAACCACCAAAAATAAACCCATATTTTGTTGTTCCAGTCACCAAAACTCTTGTTCATTTTTCCCTTTTCCGAGCAGAACAACTTCCAGCAAACAACAACAACAAACCAAAGGGCTTGCGATGAGTTCTGACAAACCACCAGTGAGCTTGAAGCTCATTAAATCGAACACATTCATCTTCTCCTTTAGCTTCAAATAAAGAGTCATGGACTCCGGCAATACAATCTCACTGTTTCAGCTTCTATTTGTCATCTTCAGTGAGGCGCAACAAATAAGTAATATCAATAACTTTCAGATCTATCCAGAGGAATGCAAAATTCGGTATCTATTTTATTAATCTTATTTGTGAATTGTATTGTGATATAATCTGATAAGTTTGTTAATTACCTCATTTGTTACTGCAACACAATTTCTACGATTTTATTTATGAAATAACTTTGCTTATTTTATTTATTTATGGACTGATTTTTTTCAGTAATTTATTTGAGTTTATTTTGGTAATTTACTTCATCGTTCTTTGCTTATTTTATTTACTTGTGGACTAATTTTTTTACAGTAATTTGTTTGAGTTTATTTTGATAATTTACTTCATTGTTGTTGTGGTTATGGCTATGCCGAAATGTTCTACATCTTTTTAGTATCTTTGATAATCGATTTGAAAATGTTAAAATTGACCAATGAAAAATTTATCCATCGGAATTTGAGGTCTCCCCATTTAAAAAGACGAAAGAATTTAGTTTAGATTAATATTCATTGCATGTTAAAATTTAAAATTTTTAGTTTAAGTTCACTTACACATTATTTGTTAGAATTGACCAATGAAAAATCTATCTGTCGGATTTCGAGGCCTACCCAATTTAAAAGATGGAAAAATTTAGTTTAGGTTAATATTTATTACATTTTAAAGTTTTAAAATGTTAGTTTAATTTCACATACATATTATTTGTCAAAATTGGCTGATAGAAAAATTATCGTCGATTTTCAAGGTCTTCCACGTATATAAGAAGGATTTTGATTTTAGTTATTATTTATTGATTACTAACACTTTTACTAAGTGTTTTTACAGGTGCATGGAGTTGCTCTTTATTTATTTATTATTATGTATATTATTGGCGTTAGACAAATACTAGGTCCTTTTTTGTATTATTATTTATTTTATTTTTTATATATATTTCATGATTATTATACTTGTGTTATATTGTATAACTCCTCTTCAATTGAGAAAAATGAGTTCAGTCAGGGCCATAATTGTGGATTCTGAAGGGAGGTAATACCTTCCCTTCGAAATAACTTGAACCTTCACCCAGAGTATAATTGGTTTGTAGATCTTTTTTTCTAAATAATTAGTTGATTTCCTAATTATCCTTAAAATTTGATGGTGACTCCCAAATTAAAATTAGTTTTTTCTAAAAATTCTTTTAAATTTTTAATTTAATTTAATTCTTTATTTTTTAATAAGTCACCACGACGTTGGTCATTCGAAACGTCAACAGAATGATGACTCCACTAGGGATTTTTGAGGTTCTAACTATTATGAATTTATTTTTTTCAAATTGGAGAGATTGTGTTTATATCATAGATTTTATTTTGTATATTATGTTGATTATTTTTATATTGTATTTATTTATTTATTCATTCATTATTTGCTTAATTATATACATTGTCATTGCATTTCATGTCATAATCCCGCCATCCGACACACTAGTTTGCATTAGGATAAGAGGCGGTTACGTGGTTATCCACGGTTGTCCGTTTAGAAAAATCCCTTTATATTTTTTGAACGTGGTAAGTGGGTAGTTGGTTCGTGGTCGTCCAACGCCATTTACTATTTCACCCCGTAATTTGTCCAACTCGAGTATCAGATTTTTTTTGAAATCAACTTTTAATAATCCTAGGTTAGAGCAAAACCAAATATATTATTTAGGTGCATTTACCTGGATTGACCTTATATTTATGGTGTATTGGGTCCATTAGAAGACCACCTTGTGTCTAATTGGTCTATGACCAAAAAGACAATCATTCATTATTTGGTGAAATTGAAGACTATGTATGTTGCGTTGTATGTACTATTGCCCTTCGGGTTTAGGATTTTAATTATTTGTAATTTAGTTTAGTTTATTATAAATAAATAGTTTAGAGTTGTACCCCCTGCGTGAGAATTATTTTTGTTTGTATACTCTTTTTTCTCATTTTATATCCCTATTCATTTCATTCATTTAATTTGTATAATATATTTTTGAGGGGCAATAGAACGTTCAAACGACATACACATTCTTCAATAGTTAGGTTTACGTTTGGCTTAAATGGTCACATGTATATTAGGACACATTATATATTATTTGTTTGTGTAAATATTACATAATTTATTTTATTCATGTTTATTTGATTTTGTGTAATACATATATTTTGCATGAAATATGATTTTTGTCAGTTATATTTTGTTTGAACTATGATTGACCTGATTTTCACTTTAACGGGATACGTAGACGTCACAATGATTTAGTCATATTCCTCGTAAGTTTTCTTATTCATCACAATAAAAATGGGGGCAAATATTTTTAGAACGACTCAAAAAAAAAAGATTTTTGTAAATTTTGTGTATAGTTTTTTTTTGTATATGATTTATATTCAATAAATGTCTTTCACTTTTTTTATTTTAATTCTTTACAAAAAAAAATTATTCGGTATTTTTTATTAATGTGAATAGTTTTTCCTTAAATATACTCATTGATTTTTTTATTCATGTTATTTTTCTTTCAAAACATATTTTTTTTTTAAATATGCATTTTATGCTATATCTTCACAAATTACGCGTACTTGATTCTCATCTCCATGAGATACGTATGCAACCCTCCTTGGGTTCGGTGGTCCCTTTTTATTTTAAAAAAAAATCAAATTGTGCATATATTTTCACGAACTATGCGTACCTGATTCTCATTTCGATGAGATATATAGGCAATCCTTCTTGGATTCGGTGCTCTTTTTTTTCAAAAACAATTATGCATATATTTTATACTATATCTTCACGAACTATGCGTACCTGATTTTCATTTCGATGAGATAAGTAGGCAGTCCTTCTTGGGTTCGATGCTCCTTTTTTATTTTCAATTTTTTTACATATATTTTATAAAATATCTTCACGAACTACGCGTACTTGATTCTCATATCTTTGAGATAAGTAGGTAGCTCTTTTTGAATTCGGTGCTCCTTTTTTATTTTCAAAAATAAATTGTGCATATATTTTATATCATATCTTTGCGAACTATGCGTACTTGATTCTCAATTCATGAGATACATAAGCAACCCTTCTTGAGTTTGGTGCTCTTCTTTTTAATTCTCAAAAAAAAATTGTGTATATATTTTACATCATATCGTCACGAACTACGCGTATCTGATTTTTAATTCTTTGAGATACGTAGACAATCTTTCTTAGGTTCGATATTTATTTTTTCAAGATGTCAAAAAAAATTTGTGTACATATTTTTAAAAGTCATATCTTCAACTCAATTAAGACCATTTCAGTTAGGAGCATGTAAAATATTTGATATTATGGAAAGAATTGATTTTGTGATAAGTCATTGATTCTTTTGATACCTCTCATTATATTTTTGTGATACTTGGAAATTCTCTTACACGCATTCAAGATAAGAATAAAACTAACCTCATAGTTTCAAGTGCATTGTGTGGTGAGGTTTAGATCAAAATTCAATTGCATCGCATGGTTGATCTAGAACTTGGCCTAAATGCTTGTTGAGGCGAAATCCTGAGTAATGTTTGACTTGAGAAGGGATCGTAGGGCTTCTTTGACCGGATTGTGCCTTTCAAAGCCTACCAAATGATATTAAACATTAGTTTTCTCCACCTTGAGCCTGAAACCTTTTCTTTGGACAATCACATCTTACTTATTACTTTTTTGAATTCTTATATGCACTATTCATCTCTTGGCCCAACCTTCTTAAATGCGTCAAAAAAATGTGCAAATGACGAGAAAAGATTCAAATTTGGAATTACTACAGGCAAAAGACGCAAAGTCTCAAAATAAGAATGCAAAGATGACTTGTAGAGACAAAAGAAAAAGAGGAAAAAGAAAAGAAAAAAAAAAGAGATAAAGAAGGACGGAAAGAAATATGAAAAGGTAAAAATACCCCTATAAGGTCAAGGAAAGATGAGAAGAAAATTACTTTAACAAAAGAAAAAAACAAGGGAGGTAAAATGAGAAATTCTCAGTGAGTAATGTATCTATGAAGTTGAAACAATAAGAAAGGGACAACGAAGAGGATCAAGCGTAAAACGCGTATCAATTGCTAAAAACACAAATTAGGTGTGACGTTCAAGGAGGGATTAAACCACTTTTATCCCAAATAAATACCCTACCCATCCTTAAGCCTACATTACAAGCCAATAACAAGCCCTACATGATCTTATTTCAAATATTTTCACATTAATAGAGGCTTACATGAAGTACCAACATATGGTTTCAAAATTGCATGCATTAAACATTTTTTTGAGTGTGAACATATTTTGTAAATATCCTTAAATTAAATACTTCAAGCATGTGTGAAATAGAACTTTCTTTATTGTGAGGACACTTGACACATGAGGATTGGTTAATTCAAAATCTTTGTTCGAATTCAATCTCAGTTGAAAAAAAAAAAGAAATGAAATAAATTTTTATGCATTCCTAACTATTGATATCAATTGTGGTCAAGATTTGACTACTTCTTCACATTCTTTATTTTTTGAAAAACAAGGGCAAACATCATTCAGGTTTGGTCATATACCTAATGGAATTTTCATTCCTCTTTTTAAGGAAAATTGGGGTGGAATCTTAAAAAAAATTACAAAATGCACAATAAAGATGTCATCCCCAACAAGTTAAGATTAGAAATTAGGCCAATACATGCAACTAGAATAGAATTTTTAAGAAAATCTCAAAAATTTCATAATAATCTGAGATTCTTCAATCAACAGTTCGAGATTTGCCAAAAGATCTAATTGGGACAGAATTTTTGAAGGAAACCTCAAAAATACTATCAAGTCTTGCCAGAAGTTCAAAATTGACTTAAAAATCTCTAGCATTACTAAAAAAAGCAGTGTTATCTCATTAATGAAGTGACAACATCATACATATTGCACTATCAGAGGTGATAGCGTTCGTTTATTTATATTATATTTATATTGCATTATCGGAGGTGGTAGTGTTCATCATTTTTATTGCATTCATATTGCACTACCGAAGGTGGTAACATCACATGCATTCATTTTATATTGCATTATCGGGGGTGATAGTGTTTTTTCATTTTCATTGCATTCACATTGCACTGCCGGAGGTGATAGTATCATTTGCATTCATTTACAATGCACTATCAGAGGTGGTAGTGTCACATGCATTCATTTTAAATTGCATTACCGGAGGTAGTAGTGTTTCTTCATTTTCATTTCATTCATATTGCACTATCGGAGGTGGTAATGTCACATGCATTCATTTATATCACACTATCGAAGGTGGTAATTTTTCTTCATTTTCATTGCATTCATATTGCATTATCGAATGTGGTAGTGTCACATGCATTTATTTTACATCGCATTATCGAAGGTGGTAGTGTCTCTTTATTTTTATTGCATTCACATTGCACTAACGGAGGTGGTAGTGTCATATGAATTCATTTTACATCACATTATCAGAGGTGATAGTGTTTGATCTTCATTTTCATTGCATTCATATTGCACTATCGGAGGTGTTAGTGTCACATACTTTTATTTTGCATTGCATTATCAGAGATGGTAGTGTTTCTTTAATTTTATTGCATTCATATTGCACTGCCGGAGGTGGTAGTGTCACATCTATTCATTCATATTGCATTGCCAAGAGGGACGTTCATTTTGCATATTCATTCATATTGCATTGCCAAGAGGGTCATTCATTCATTTGCACTGCTGAGAGGGTCATTCATTTTGCATTGCCAAAAGGGTTATTCATTCATTTCGCATATTCATTTATTTTGCATTGCCAAGAGGGTGATTCATACATATTGCATTTATCAGAGGATTATTCATTCAGTTTGCATATTAATTTATTTTGCATTGCCGAGAGGACCATTCATATTGCATTCAATAAATTATATTCATTTGTCCTATCAATGAAAATGCATTTTTATTCTATATGGATCATTTTTCATTCGTCCTACCGATGGACATGCATTCATATCCAATCTATTGATCATTCTTTATTCGTCCTACCAATAGACATGCACTCACATTCTGCTGATTGATCTTATTTGTCTTTTCAAAGGACTCACACCATGCTTCAAGAATTAAAGAAAAGTTGTCGACATGCATTGAAAAAGGATTACAAAAAGTATTGAAAGTTATGCTACTTTCTTCTTTAATTTTATCTCTACTAATAAAGTTTTATCTTAATTTTTTCGAGAACATCCAAGAGGATGCATTCTCAATTAAACCACAAGTGTGAACCAGGTCAACAAAGACGCAACAATGTGGAACTCTTGGAATTGAAGAGCAACTTCCACAACAGTCAAGGCACTCCTATTGAAGGTCATATGTTTGACCAAAATTGGGTTCGTCAATTTTCTTTCTCCACGATCTCTTTCATTGATCATATCCAAAGAAAGAGACAGTTGTTGACACTCAATTTTGGCCCAACATTTCTAAAAATTCATATTTTTTATGTTATTATATTTTTTTAGTTTAGAATTTTTTTTGCAATTTTAGAATAACTTATCAATAATTACCTTTATTTTTAAAATATTAGAATTTTAATTAGTTTATTTTGAACTTTAATTAATTTTAGTCTTTAATATTTTTATCATAGTCTGAAATACTAATTTGATTTTATTAAAATATTATTTTGTGTTAAATTATATTTTTTATATATCTTTGGTTATATTTGTCCTTATTCATTTTAGTATTATTTTAATACAGTTTAATAATTTTTTTTGCACAGATAAAAATTGTACAAATGTATTTGATTAACCCACAATTTGGACCTTTATTTTTAGCCCATTAGGTTTTGAAGTGTCTATATAACTCTTTAAATTGTTACAATAATTGGGGGTGGTGGTTAATTTTAGAATTGGGGTATACTTTTTTTTTTCTTTCATATTTTACTTTATTTCTTTCAATATTCATGCTTGACTAGAGAAGCCATAGGTGCCGGATTCCTACAAGACCGCCATCAAAATATCATCTTTTACAGTTTTTCCACCACATAACCCTTTTTCTTCTACCTATTTTTCAGCAACAAGAAAATCACCATTAATGGTGCCACCAGCCAACAAAAAACCCATTATTCTGTTGTTAAACCCCATCGAAAAAATAGAATCAAAACCCATTTCATTTTTAACTTTTTCTAGTCAAATTCGAACACGAACTCACCATCACAACCTCCAAACACCACAAAACAACCCAAAAATCACACCATACAACACCCAAACGACTGTCAACAACTCCCACAACCACCAGAAACGATCCTATTTTATTCTATTCTAGTCACCAAAATCCTGTTCATTTTTTCCTTTTTCGAGCAGAACAACTTCCAGCAAACAACAACAGCAAACCAACAGACTTGAGATGACTTCCGACGAACCACCAGTGAGCTTGAAGCTCACCAAATTGAACACATCCATCTTCTCTTTTAGCTTCAAATCAACAGTCATGAACTCCGACAATACAACCTCATTGTTTCAGTTTCTATTTGTCATCTTCGGTGAGGCGCAACAAATGAGTAATATCAACAACGTTCAGATCTGTCTAGAGGAACGCAAAATTCGGTAACAAATCATTTTTCCTTCTAACCATATATATATATATATATATATATATATATATGTATATATATATTTTGTTCCTCTTATGGTATTGTATACTATTCTTTTAAGGTTAACTAATTCTTTAGAGGATTTTCCTAATAAAGAATGTCTCATTAATGTCTAAGATCTCAGAAAAGAAAAGCTTTGATACCAAAATAAGGCACCCTTTTGGATGTGTTTCAAATAAACTATGTTTCAATAATAATGTTGGCTCCTTTTATCACTATTCTATTATTTTTTGTATAAAATTCTAAAAAGCTTACTTAAAGAAGCGGAATTTCTAACGAATTTTATTCTATGGGCTATGCCTTTTCTTCTCCAGACTTCTCTATATTCAAAAGCGTTCATCAACTACTACAATCCTTTATTGTATTTGGTTTTGATAGTACAGGTCTATATGTATTATTTCGTTCAGATTGTTATTATCTTTAATATATAGATCAACAAATAAACTTTCTTTTAGCTCTTTTGCTTAATCTAAAGTATAACACCGATCTTCTTTAGCTTCACCCCGGTTTTAGACACTATCAACGACCTCTTTTCCTAAAAGATGTCTATTTTATTCCTAGGACTTTACAAGCTAATCCCTGGAGGATGTTATACAATTAAGCAATTAACCCTTACTAGAAAGATTTTTGACAGATTATATAATATAGATAAGCAACAATACTTTTTAAAAATAATACTAATAGATCAAACTATTAAGTGCCAAATATCATAAAATTATAGTAATAGATGCATAATTAAACTGTTTCATAACATAGATTCATTCCTATATATTACAGAGATTAAAAACAAACTGAGCACACATAATTTACAAGAGAGCTTACTTAGTATGATTAATAGTATGATTTTCACACTACTTGAGATAGCTAACTTTCACTCTATTTTTCTGATTTTTTCTTTTTCACACACTTGCTCTCCTATTATTTCTAAATAAGAGGGGGTATTTATAGATATATCCCCGGATTTCATACACATCTCTTAACGGATCTTAAATGAAAATTTTAAAAGATTCCTTCTGAACATTGTTCAATGAAAATTTTCATCTGGTACGCTTCTGGGTCCCATCGTCACGTGATTGTTGTTGAAAATATTGCAAAAGTTGGTGCCTGTCATTGTCTTGTTTACTGTTTGTGGAAATTATTGATATTGTTGGTCGGTTTTGTTGAAAATGTTGCACATATTGCTATCTTTTATTCTTGGTACGTTTGGTATATATCCTTGTCTATCCGTCTTTATAATGTCTTTGTCTGTTGGTTCACTTTTGTTGAATTTATTGTAGAAATGTTGTTGTATAGCCTATTTTGATGTCCAAGTTGGTATCTGTTACTTTCATTCTTTGTAATGTGTCTTTATTTCGTTCAATCTAAAGCTAGCTT
>JBCEWC010019517.1:0-11381 GCA_038996855.1 Solanum aculeatissimum
GACATTGTGATCACAAGCCTAGACATATCCAAATTCATATCAAGAATTTCCCAAAACAAGAGTTTCATCAAAGTCTTCTCCAATGCAATGCATGAATCAATGCATCAAAGCAAGGGTGGCGGAATTCAAAACTTCAAATTTACAATTCAAACCTTCCTTCTTCAAATTCACATGAAAATTTTAAAGTTTAGTTCGACAAGACTCACCCATGCATCGAAATTCAAGACAAACACATACAATACTAGTTCTTTATACTTTAATGGAGTAAATCGTGAGTGTCAAGAATAAATTCACAATGAAGTAACCTAAACTCTACAGCGAACACCAAACGTCAAGAGAGTTTTGCGAAATCAAAAGAACCCATAACTAAGTAAAATATAAAAATTCATAATTTAAAGATTTGGGTTTTTGGGCTTCATGGATGGAAGAATCCATGAATTTAAATCCCACATACCTTATAGCAAACACTTGAATTGCGTAGAGAATCAAGAATTGAACGTTTCCCCAAATTTTCTTTGAATCTTCAACAATGGTGATCAAGAAGCTTGAGAGAAATCAATAGAGTCTTGAGAGTGTTTTGAGTGAAAGTATACGGTTTATGTCATGTCTTTAGGGATTTGGGGACCTTAGGGGACTTAAAAGAGGCTTAGGAATTAATTAAATCCCAAAAATATCCTTAATAAAATGGACTTGCAACTGCCAATACAGTGACTCTTGGTAGGCTACAGTGGACGTTTACCATGCCACTGGCCGTGTACCTTGCCGTGAAACAACACTTAGACAAACTTTCAGCGTGAACTTTTGAAGGACTTTCTAGACCATTTGACGGGAGGTTTCACGGATCGTGTGGCTTCACACGGACCGTGAACTAGTATGTGGAGCCAAACTTGGCCCAGTAATCAACTCCCAAGCCAAGGCAAGCCATTGGAGCACTTGACGGAACCCCTCACGACCCGTCAAATGGCTCATGGAATGTGGGGTGGTTCGTGGCCCAAGACTTGTCCCATGAGGTTGTTCCTGGCCACCCCTAGCTCAGTAGAGCATCACACGACACCCCACATAGACCATGATAAGTTTCACGGACTATGGTCCTGTCCTTGGCCTCCTTTCAGGGCCTATCTCCAATGTCTTCTGAATTTCAGGCAGTCCCATTGTTTAGGCCATAACTTACTTATCCGAACTCTGAATCGAGTGAAACCAGTTGATTTGTTAAGATAACTCAAAGAGATTTAATTTTATATGTAGCATCCCGCACGTTTCAAACCGCATCAAAAGTTATGCTAGCTCAAAGTCTACTGCCCAAATGACCCCTCTAGGCCACCAAATGATCCGTTTTGCGTTCGGACACTTAAACTCAACCCGTGGCTACAAAAAAGCAACCATGACTAGTATTACATCATACAAGACCAACCATAAGGAGTTTCCAAAAATTTTTGGGTCTTTACAAGGAATATCTTCTCACGGTTTAGCACTCTTCGAGCAATTATAAGCGATGGGGGTTGTCATTTTTATAATAGGTTGTTCAGAGTTTTACTAGATAAGTATGGGGTGATGCATAGTATTGCAACCACTTATCATCCCTAGACGGGAGTGCAAGTTGAGGTATCTAATAGGGAGATTAAGCAGATCCTCTGGAAGAAAGTGAATGCAAATCAAACAGATTGATCGCGAAAGCTAGATGATGCTGTTACGACCCAACCCTAGGACCTAGGTGCAACATGACAAATGAGAAACCCGAGGGTAACCCAAACAAGCCTTTTAACATATTATTTACACATCCTTGATTGCAAAATATAAAACAACCATCAATAAATAAATGTAAGGACATGGGGTCTTTGGACTCATACTATGGGGATAATCAAGGGAAAGGGATTTGTATGAATCACATAGTAAGCAATGACTAAGAGGAGAGTAAGTATGGACCGGGCTATAGGTAAATAGGGCCTTAGGACTTTTGTCATCTTTCATCTACATAAACAACATCAAATAACATCACATAGGGGTAGGGTCTAAAGGATAATTATCCATAAAAAAGCTCAACATCTCATCATAGGTGCATAGCATTAGTATGGTATCCAACAACACCTCTAAAGCATGAATAGGATGGAGTCCAAGACAAGTCCCAGGCTCACCCTCAATGTACTAAGTAAAGTGAAATAAAGTCTCAACATAAGCAAGATGGAAACCAGATATTATCTATGAAATAGAGGACTCACCACAATAACAATCTTCACAAACCAAGCTAGCCACATGGAGGAGGATGAATAAGAGCTCCGGTCCCTACATGGTTAGATCATGTAGGCAAAAAATATGCGTTAGTACTTGAAATATACTAGTATGTGGGATGCAATGCAACAATATATATTAAGCTTTATAAATAAGACGCATAATCATATACAATAGAATATAAGCTCAATATGACATGTATGAGAATGCTTTAATGGAGACCTACATGAAAAATGAAACATAACTTCTTTACATCATACTATGTGGGAGAAGACAATAACTGACATAGACCACGTGAGTAACATGGAATCCAATGAATTCCTTCTATTGGGAAAAGTCCAATGAACTCCTTTCATTGGGAGAAGAGTAATCTATTTGCCAAGGTAGAACTCCAAAGCTTTGTAACTTTGCAATTGCATCTTTAAGAAATATAATGGCTTACGTGGATCCACTAGCCTAATCTTAGCCTACAAGAGCTCCTATGGTGGCAGATAGTTTGAGAGACAAGGGGTTGATACTGAGACTCGTTAGTCGAATCCTACCCTAATGTCTCATTCGGTGCAAAGTTATTCCCAGGGAATACATTTAAAAATATATGCATAATCGTAATTATCATAAACATTAAAAACATAGCTTTTACATCATAAACATATAGGAGTAGCTCATCTCAACTTAAGATCCACATATAGAGCTTGTCTCTTTAAAAAGAATCTATATTTTGGTGAGTTTTGCCCTTTAACATCTTTAATTTTGAGGGATTCAAAACATCATATCTTTAACTTTCATAAGCTTTCATAACTTCATAATTGAACCCTCATCTTTGGAGATCATGCCCCTCTTTGAAACTTTGATATGATAACAGGGTGGGCTCATGCATGCAAGCTTTAAATCATGTAACTCAAGAGGACAATGAATCAATATAATGAAATCCATCAATTAAATCATTCTTAAACAACCCACCACAATCATAGATATCCTGTTTGAACTTTAAACATAGAACCATCCAATTTATATCATAAAATCATCATTCTCATAATAACTCATGATAACATAACTTTCATAGCTTTGATAATCACAAAATAACTTCATAATTGAAAACCCTTGAAATCAACTTATGCAATTTCATGCAATAGATAAGTAATCTCAATATAATTTATGCTTAATAGTGTAATTAGGAAGAACCCATAAGAAATCAATATTAAAACTTGAAGGATTTAGTAAATTAGGTTTTGGGACTCCATGGGTGAAAGAAATCATGGATGAAGAAACCCACATATGTTTTATTCTTGAAAGTTGAAGAAGAAGACTTGAAGAACTTTTAGAATCCTTTTTGCAAGTTTTGTCTTCAATAGAGGAAGCTTGATCTCCAAGAAATTTAAGGGATTTTATGGAGGGCTATTAGAGAGAAGTTTGAGAGGATTTAGGGGTGTTTAGAGAGAGAATTAAGACCTAAAATAAGAGAATTTTCAAGCATTTACGTATATAAAAGTGTTATGATAGGTTCCAACTAACTACTTGACTTAAAACGAAACTTGGAAAATTTTAAACTTGGGGGGTAGGGGCACGACGGGCCTCTGTCGCGGACCCTACTAGTTTGCACAATTTCATCCAATTTTTTTTTGATACGAATGACCTAAAAATTGAAGGTGAATCTTTTCCTACACAATTTAGCTTCCTAAAAAATATGAAGTCAGATTTGCAAAATAACTTATGAATTTTAAGATATTCAAGAAATACATCATCGGATCTGTTTGAGTACATTGGGAGGTGTTACAATATCCCCTTCTTGGGAACATTCGTCCCCAAATGTTATGAAATTATGGTTGAGAGGAATGACATGATATCTGTCAGCCCTAACATAAATGCATCAATGCAACGTAAACATCATTTTCATAAAAGCTCAAAGTTATGCATCAAAATGCCATCAAAACATGATACCATGAGTATGAATGCATACAACTTGATTCTAGGGGATGAAATATGTGACTTTACATCTTAATCATGATAATCTTATTACCTTCGTCTTGAGTAGAATAAAAAATATAGGTATACGTTTCATTATGTTTGCTTTCACTTTCTAAGTTGCACTTACAACTTATTGATTTCTCCAAAGAACTTTAACATATGCTACATCTTTGTTCCTCAATATATTTACTTGTCTATCTATTATCTTCACCGGAACTTCTTCATATGTTAAGTTCTCCTCAACACTCATATCTTCTAATGGAACTTATGAATTTGGATCCCCTATGAACTTCTTCAACATTAATACTTGGAACACCGGATTAATTGTGTTCATCTCCAATGGAAACTCTAATTCATATGCCACTTTACCAACTCTTTTCACAATCTTATAAGGCCCTACATACCTAGGGCTCAACTTCCCTTTCTTTCCAAATCGTACCACACCTTTCATAGGTGACACCTTCAAGTAAACCCAATCATAAACATTAAGCTCAAGGTCCCTTCTCTTTACATTAGTGTAGGACTTTTGTCTATTTTGAGCGGTCTTCAATCTTTCTCTTATAAGCCTTACTTTCTCCATGGAATCCATAACTAAATTTGGTCCAATTAAGTCTATTTCCCTAACTTCAAACCATCCCACTGGTGACCTACATCGTATACCATATAGGGCCTCAAACAGCGCCATCTCAATGCTTGAATGATAACTATTGTTGTAAGCGAACTCGATGAGAGATAGATGATCATCCCAACTTACTTTGAATTCCAAGACACAAGCCCTCAACATATCTTCCAATGTTTGAATTGTTCTTTTGGTTTGTCTATCAATTTGAGGATAGACTATGATACTTAACTTCACTTTAGTACCAAAACCTCTTTGGAATGACTTCCAAAAGTGAGAGGTTAATTGAGTACCACGATCCGAGATAGACAATGAAATCCTATGCAACCTCACCAACTCTTGGATATACAACTTAGCATAATCCTCGACACCAAATATTGTCTTAACCGGGAAAAAATAAGCCAATTTCATCATTTAGTCTACTATTACCCATATAGAATCAAAATGTCTCTTCGTCTTAGGCAGCCCAACTACAAAATCTATATTAATATCTTCTCACTTTCAAGTAGGGATATCAATATTTTGAGACAAGCCACCTGGTCTTTGGTGTTCTACTTTAACTTGTTGACAATTGGAGCATACGACCACAAATTTAGAAATCTCTTTCTTCATTTTGTTCCACTAATACACTTCTCTCAAGTCTCTATACATCTTAGTGGAACCAGGGTGAATGAAATAGGAAGAATTGTGAACCTCTTGCAATATCAAAATTTTCAACCCATCTACATTCGACACACTTAATCTCCCTTGATAACGAAATACCCCATCACTCCCTTGTGAGAAGACCTCTATCTTTCCTTCCTTCACCAAGGTCTTCAACTCAATCAAGGAGGGATCAAGATCTTGTTTAGACTTGACATCCTCAATCAATGAAGATTCAAAATCATTTACCACAATGACACCACCATTCTTGACCTTACTCAACTTTACCCCAATCTAGCCAACCTATGCACTTCTTTTATCAATTCCCTCATCCTATCATTTTCAAGTTGTGACACACTACCCATGGACACTCTATTAAGTACATCGGTGACAATATTAGCCTTATCCAGGTGATATTTCACACTCATATCATAATCCTTGAGAATTTTTAACCATCTCTTTTGCCTTAAATTGAGATCTCTTTGTGTAAACAAATATTAGAGACTTTTATGGTTGATAAACACATCAACATGGACCCCATACAAATAATGACACCAAAATTTTAATGCAAACACCACGACCGCTAATTCAAGATCATGTGTTGGATAATTCTTTTCATGAAACTTTAGTTGCCTTGAAGCATAGGCAATAACCTTACCATTTTGTATCAACACACAACCTAATCCAATTCTTAAGGCATCATAATAAATAACAAATCCATCGGTACCCTCTGGCAAAGTCAAAATTGAAGCAGAAGTCAATCGATCCTTAAAAGTTTGGAAGTTTTTCGCACAATGATCCGTCCATACAAACTTTACTTTCTTTTGGCTCAACTTAGTTAATGGGTATGAAATAAAGGAGAATCCTTCAATGAATCTTCTATAATATCCCGCTAGGCCGAAGAAATTCCTAATATTCATTGGAGTCAATGTCCATGGCCAATATCTCATCACTTTTGTCTTCTTGGGGTCAATTTTTATCCCATCATCGAACACAATATGCCTAAGAAATGCAACCTCTTTCAACCAAAGCTCACATTTGTTAAAATTGGCAGACAACTTCTCATCTCTCAAGGTTTGTAATACCACCCTCAAATCTCTTTATGATCCTCTTCACCCCAAGAATAAACCAAAATATCATCAATAAATACCACCATAAACATATCAAGGTAGGGCTTGAACACCCTGTTCATATGGTCCATAAAGATAGTTGGTGCATTAGTTAACCCAAAGGACATCACCACAAATTCAAAATGTCCATACCTTGTTTGAAATGCCATTTTGGGAATATCACATTCCCTCACCCTCAATTGATGATAGCCAGACCTCAAATAAATTTTTAAGAAATGCCTAGCCCCTTGCAAATGATCAAATAGGTCATCGATTCTTGGGAGAGAATATTGTTTCTTGATGGTAACTTTGTTGAGTTGGCGATAATATATACATATTTAGAGTGACCCATCCTTCGTTTTTATAAACAACATCGGGGCACCCCATGAGGACCTACTAGGTCTAATAAATCCCTTCTCTAGAAACTCATTCAATTGCTCCTTTAATTTCTTTAGATCCATTAGGGACATTCTATAAGGAGGGATTAATATAGGTTGGGTGTCGGGCAAAAGATATATGCAAAAATCTATCTCCCTTTCAGGAGGGACACCAAAAAACTCTTCGGGTAACTCATTGACTATGGGAACCGACTCAAGAGATAGACTTTCAGATATGACATCTTTAACCCTTACCAAATGGTAGATACACCCCTTAGAAATCATTTTTCTAGCTTTGAGATAGGAAATAAACTGACCTTTACATGAAGAACTTCCACCCTTCCACTCAAGTGTAGGCTTATTTGGAAATTGAAACTTAGTAATATGGATTTGACAATCTATGGAGGAATAAGACACATGTAACCAATCCATTCTAAGTATGACATCAAAATCAACCATAGAAAGCTCTACCAAATCACCAGGAATAACTTTATGCATGATGGACACGAGATAACCTCTATAAACGTTTTGTGCAAGAATGGACTTATCAATGAGAGTGCTAACTTTGTAAAGCTCAACAAGAGTTTGCAGACATGCATGAAATCTATTTTCAAGAAATGGTGTGACAAAAGAAAAATTTTCCCCCGAATCTAAAAGTGCATAAGCATCAAAATCATAAACTTTCAACATACCGGTAACCACATCCAGGGCCTTTTCCATCTCTTGAGGCCATGCAGGGTATAAAACCTATTAACTTTTGAGGCTCCTTGTTCTTGTCCACCTTGAACTTGAGTATTTGCATTTTTACTTTTACAATCCCTTGCAAAATTGATGGGCTTACCACAATTGTAACAAATATCTTGGCCGGCTCGACAATCACCCTTATAAAGCTACCCACACATTACATAATTTGGAGAAACTTGTGTAGCCATACCTCTTTGGGGATTTAGGTTGGACCCCTTATCTTTGTTGAAATTGGGAGGAGGAGTATTATATGAACCTTGATTCCCTTGCTTTAGACCACCTTAGAATTTGCCATGGATATCACTCCCTTTGTGGAAACATCCACCACCATCCATCCTAGCTTTTTTGGAATTCTTAAACTTCTCCCTTAATTTCTCATTCTCAATTTGTTCTGCATAGGTCATTAAGCGGGAGATGTCCATTTCTTTTATGAGCATAGCCATTTTGCTTTCCTTAGAGACCATGTCCAAAACACCAGATATAAATTTACTTATTCTAGTCCTTGGATTTGATACTATGAATAGAGCATACTTGGAGAGCTTTGTGAAATTGAGAGAATACTCTCTCACGCTCATATTCGCTTTCTTAAGGTTTATAAACTCTTGTACTTTGGCCTTCCCTCAACTCCAATGGGAAGTACCTATCTACAAATGTTGCTTTTGAACTCCTCCCATCCAACTTGGCTCGCTTCCTCACCTCTTTCTTTAATCCATTGGTCATACCAAACCTTTGCCATCCCTTTAAATTGATAATCACAAGCTCGGTCTTCTCCTTTGATGGAACACCCATGATGGCTACAATTATATAAGCCTCATCAAGAAACTCAATCGGGTCCTCGTCAACTTTTGATCCATGAAATTCTAACGGGTTCATTCTCATGAAATCATGAACTTTAGTTTCTAGGGTAGGTGCTTGAAGAGGAATGACAACCTCTCTATTAGCTTGGTTGGCCAAAGCTTGGGCCAACATTGTGAAGTCATTCCTAGACTCCACAAGAGAAACAATCTCTTCTTTTTGCTCAAGAGGGGCTTAATCTCGATCCTATCCCTTGGCAAAGGTGTTCTTCTTGGTATACTTTTCTAGAAATGGCAAATAGGGCATCGTTAGATAAAGGAATAACCTTAGATACTTCTAATGACACGACATGAATCATAATGAAGTGAAACATTTTTTTAAATGCCTCATAGCCTCCTATTCATAGATGTGGTGTGCTTCACATCCACGAATAAGACTCTACTCAACGCGGTGTATTAGATTTTTGAGGATTATTTACAAATCTATTGCTCTGATATCAATCTTATCATAACCTGAGCCTAGGGCTTAGGTGCGACACGACGAATAGAAGATTAGAGGGTAACCCAAACAAGCTTTTTAACATATCATTTGAACATCCTTGGTTACAAAATATAAAATAAGCATCAACAAATAAATCTAAGAGAATGAGGGATTTGTACTCAAGCTATGGGGACAATCAAGAGAAAGGAATTTTCACAAAATACATAATAAAAAATGACTAAATAGAGGGTAAGTATGACTCAAGCTATGGGGAAATAGGGGCTTAAGACTTTCAACATCTTTCATGAACATCAACAATATCAAATAACATCACATAGGGGATAGGGTCTACAAGATAAGTCTTCATAAAATCTCAACATCTCATCATATGTACATAACATAAGTATGATATCCAATAATACATTTAAACACATGAATAGAACGGGGGCCAATACTAGTTCCGACCTCACCCTCAATGTACTAAGTAAAGTGAAATAAAGTCTCAACATAAGCATGATGAAAATCGGATATTTTCCCTAAAATAGAGGATTTTCCACAATATCAATCTTCACAAACTAAGTTAGCCACGCGGAGGAGGATGAATAGGAGCTTCGATCCCTACATGGTTAAATCATATAGGCAAAAAGTATGCATTAGTACTTGAAATGTACTAGTATGTGGGATACAATGCAACAATAGATAATAAGTTTCATAAACAAGATGCATAATCATATACAATAGAATATAAACTCAATATCACATGTATGCGAATGCTTTAATGGAAACTTGCATGAAAAATAAACACAACTTCTTTACATCATACTATGTGGGAGAAGACCATAATCTACATAGACCATGTGAGCTACTACATGGAATCCAATGAACTCCTTCCA
The DNA here is from genome assembly GCA_038996855.1 of Solanum aculeatissimum. NCBI lineage: Eukaryota > Viridiplantae > Streptophyta > Magnoliopsida > Solanales > Solanaceae > Solanum > Solanum aculeatissimum. The sequence goes on from JBCEWC010019517.1 coordinate 9,851, forward strand.
TTGGAAAAAGATTAATGAACTCCTTTAATTGGGTGAAGGGAAATTTACTTGCCAAGGTAGAACTCCAAAATTTTGTAACTTTGCAATTGCATTTTTATGGAACATAATGGCTTACGTGAATCCATTAGCCTAAGATTAGCCTACAAGGGATCCTATGGTGGTACATAGTTTGAGAAACAAGGGGTTTCTACTAGGACTCTCTAGTCGAATTCCAACCCAATGTCTCATTTGATGCTAAGTCATTCCCATGAAATATGTTTGAAACTATATGCATAATTATAATCATCATAAATTTTAAAAGCATAGCTTTAACATCATAAACATATAGGAGTATCTCTTCTCAACTTAAGATCCACATATAGGGCTTGCCCCTTTAAAAATAATCTATCCTTAAGTGAGGCTTTCCCTTCACCATCTTTAAATTTGAGGGATTCAAAAGATCATAACTTTAACTTTCATAACTTCATAATTGAACTCTCATCTTTGGAGATCAAGTTCCCCTTTGAAACTTTGATATGATAATTGGGTGGGCTCATGCATGCAAGCTTTAAATCATGTAACTCAAGAGGACAATGCATCAATGTAATGAAAACCATCAATTTAAGTCATCCTTAAAAAACACACTACAATCATAGATATCATGTTTGAACTTTAAATATAGAACCATGCAATTCATATCATAAAATCATCATTCTCATAATAACTCATGGGAACATAACTTTTATAGCTTTGATAATCATAAAATAACTTCATAATTGAAAACCCTTGAAATCAGCTTATGCAATTTCATGCAATAGATAAGTAATCTCAATATAATTCATGCTTAATAGGGTAATTAGGATGAATCCATAAGAAATCAACATTAAAACTTGAAGGATTTAGTAAATTACATTTTGGAACTCTATGGGTGAAAGAACCCATGGATGAAGAAACCCACATACCTTTGATCCTTGAAAGTTGAAAAAGAAGACTTGAAGAACTTTGAGAATATTTTTTGTGTGTATCATGAGCGCCAGAGTTCATAATTATGTGAATAGTTTTAGGGGATCATATGATCAGAGATTGCAAGATAGCATCTATACAGGATGGTGTAGATATTTCCCCCATACAAGCTTTTGCTCAAACTATGGAAAACCTACTGTGAAATGCATAGGGATTGTAGTTGCATTATTTTCACAATGGTATTAGTTTGATATTCCATTCGAACGCTCAACTGGACTTTTAATATCTATAGATCAATTTATCAGTTTTTCCTGACTATCGATCCATATGTAGAGGTGTTTCTCTTTTTTTATGGGGTATCACTAAAAATAAAGGCAGGTTACGAGGGGAATGTAATATTCGTAATCAGTCTTTTTTCCTTACTAAGAATATATTTGAAGAACTTAAAAGTAATATGTTAATTTTTAATAATCTCTAGTATAACGCTCCTATTTAAACTACTAAGGTACTTTATTCTTTTTAAGTACTTTCTTTTACTAATTGACATGGAACCAAGTGTAAGCATTATGTGGAGCACCTTTATGAACAT
>JBCEWC010019518.1:0-11381 GCA_038996855.1 Solanum aculeatissimum
CTTTTCTAAGTGCAGATGTGTAGTTCTGCAGTATGTGGTTGGGGTGGAAGGAACATTTTATTTTGTATGCTTTACTTGTTTAGATCCTCTTACTGAGTGCCTGCTGTTTTTGGTACTCACCCTTGCTTCTGCACATTTATGTAGATTGTGAGTCGGGTTCCACCTGAGTTAGCTTTCATCTATTCAGACCGAGTTTTCTGAATATTTGAGAGATAACAGCTTGTCTATTTGGCAGACTCTCGGAGTCTTTCTTACTTATCTTATGTTCTAGAGAACTGAGACTCAGACTTGTATTTATTTTCTATTGTACTCAATATTAGAGGCTTATACATGTGACACCAGTCTTGGGATGATTTCATAGACTTGATATTCTAGTGTTTTTCCTTATTTAGTCTTTAGCTCTTGCACTTTAATTTTATTATTGAATTGAGCAGGTTTTGACTTACTTGTCTTGGTGGGTTAGACAAGTGGCATCACACCCATTTTTGTGTCGTGACACCATGAAAAAGAATTCTTCTTCATTCTTCTTCTTCTCTTTTTCTTTTACTTCATTACTTCTCCTCATCGCCAACTTCACCACCTCATCGTCGTCATCTTCACTGTTAGGAATAGTACATTTTTAAAATTTGAAGATTCTTTTATATTTCCTCAGTTAGGGTTTCATTTGTTTTTTGTAAAAATGATTGTTTAGATTTAAGAAGATGCAAAAGTAGATGTGTTTCATAAATTCTTTTATTGCACGTCCTAATAATATCTACTTAGATTTTTCTTGTTGGTATTCTTTGATTTGTTGTACTCTTTGAAGATTTTTGAGTATGAGTGTTGTTGTTCTTTGATTTTTTGTTGTTGTAATCTTTGTGAGAAAAATATTGGTGTTGATGGTTGGTTGTTTGATTTTCAAGTATTTACAACAATTGCTGAAGTACTTACAACAACTGTTATGGGTATTGTTGTTCTTTGATTTTGTTGCTATACTCTTTGTGAGAAAAATATTGATGTTGATGGTTGGTTCCTTGGTTTCAAAGTATTTACTTCATTTGCTGAAGTACTTATAACAACTGCTATGGGTGTTGTTGTTCTTTAACTTTTGTTATTATACTCTTTGTGAGAAACATATTTCAGTTAACAGTTGGTTCCTCAGTTTTAAAGTATTTACATCATTTGTTGAAGTACTTACAACAATTGCTATGAGTGTTGTTGTTCTTTTTATTGTCGAAATTTGCAATCCCAGCTCTAATCGACCTTCACCTCATCTATTAATGGAGATCAAGCTTAAGAATAAAAAGAAGATAACAACTCATTAAGGAGAGCAACTTTCTTACATTGCACTACTGCATTGAAGGGAATGAATGAATGAATATTACCGAGTGATTATTGTATATATATACACATTGGTGTAAAGAAAATTACCTAGCTGAATTGCCTAACTAACGTGATTCCTACTTGTGATGCAACTTAACTAACTCTAACTAATTGAACTAATTCTAACTAACTGATTGTTGTGGTGCATATTCTCATCAACCCCTCTCAAGTTGGAGGTGATGTGATCATTGACAACTTGCTCAAAATCATAGTGTATTTGACTCCAGTTAGTGCTTTGGTGAAAATATTTACCAATTGTGAATTTGTCGAGATGTGTTTAAGTACAACCAACCTTTGTTTAAGCTTGTCTCTAACAAAATAACAATCCACCTCTATGTGTTTTGTTCTTTCATGGAAAACTGGATTCTTAGCAATGTGAACCGCTGCTTGGCTGTCATTGAAAACTTATATAGGTAAGGGGCATGGCACTGTCAACTCTTCAAGTAATTTCTCAAACCATACTAGTTCTCTCACTACTTGTCTTACAGCTCTGTACTCTATCTCAGCAGATGATAAAGATATTGTGGCTTGTTTCTTGGACTTTCACCTAATGGGACTGTCACCCATAAGGACCTGGTACTCGCTAATAGACTTCCTTGAATAAGGGCAAACTACCCAGTCTGAATCACAATAGGCATTGACAGTGAACTCTAGCTTATTTGAGATGAAAATACCTAGTGTAGGATCTTGCTTCAAGTATCGAAGAACATGGTAAACAACCTTTAAATATGGCTCTCTACGTGTCTTCATGAATTGGATAAGATGTTGAACACTATAAGCTATATCCATCCTTGTATCTGTGAGGAAATTGAGCTTTCCAATCAATTTTCTATAATGAGTAGGATCTGTCAACAATTTGCCATCTGCATCTTTGAGTTTCTCAGCAGAATCAAGTGGTGATGTTGTGGATTTATAGTTCATGAGATCAAATTCCTTCAATAGGTCAATAGTGAATTTCCTTTGAGAGATAAGGACATTGTCCAGTCTGTATAGTATTTCCACTCCCAAGAAATAGTATAGTTTTCTAAGGTCTTTTATCTTGAACTGATCATGCAGAAATGCCTTCAAGGAGGTGATTTCCTCTAAATCAGTACCAATCAAGATTATATCATCCACATATACATCAATAAATACTTGAGAACATCCATTTTTCTTGTAGAATAATGAGTAACCACTATTTGAGTGTGTGTACTCTCTTGAACACAAACTGATTGTTAGCTTATCATATTATTGTCTACTGGTTTGTTTCAACCCATGTAGTGACTTTTTGAGTCTGCAAACCATATTATTATTGTTCACCATAAGTCCCTGTAGCAATGCCATGTACACTTCCTCATGCAAATCACCATGCAAGAAAGCATTGCTTACATCCAATTGATACATGCTCCACCCTTTCTTTACAATTAGGGAAATTAAGGTTCTGACAGTAGTCATTTTAACCACAGGTGAGAATGTCTTAGTGTAATCCACTCCAGCCTATTGGGTGTACCCCTTCACTACCAATCTAGCTTTAAATCTTTCCACACTTCCATCTGCTTTGTGCTTAACTTTGTACATCCATTTACATCAATAACATTCTTTCCCTCAGGTAGAGGCTCCAGTTCCCATGTGTCATTTGTATATAAGGCCTCAAACTTTTGTGTCATTGCCATTTGCCAGGCAGGATTCAAAATTGTCTCTTCAAATGAAGAAGGCTCGCACTCATATGAGATGTGCTTCATTAACTGTTGGTTATCAAAACACAGTGTAGTAAAAAGAATATGGTCATGATTTGAAATAAGAGAAGTCAGGGAATGTTCTAGAGAGAGGTTTGGATGTAGGTGCAGAAGAATGCAGTTTGGGTAGAGTGTAATTATATTACTTTAGGTAATTAGGGGTATGAATTGGTATGGTTGTTCTCATGGGTACAAATATTGTTGGGGCATCATTAGAAGCATTAACATCTGGACTTGATAAGGATGGTGTATGATTTAAAGTTTGTAGTTGTGATTGTGCATTCGAACTCAGTGTGTGTTCATTGGGGTTGTTAGTTACTTGGTTATCAACAACTTCATGTGATATATTTGTTTCTAGTAAATCATCATCAACAAAGAAATTAGATAAACTAGACTTTCAAGGTAACTTATAAACTAGTAGCTTTAAAATAGAGTAAAAACTAGAACCAATAACAAAAGGAAAAACAATCTCATGAAATGTGACATCTCTAGATACATGAATTCTTCTGGTAGCCAAATTAAGAACCTTGGAGCCTTTTGTATTGAAGGGATATCCAACAAAAAAATGTGAGGTGTTGTCCTGGGTTCAAACTTGTCTTTGTGGGTCTTTAAAATGGTGAGAAAGCAAAGACAACCAAAACTTCTAAGATGAGAATAAGTAAGCTTTCTTTGGTATAACAATTCATAAGGAGATTTATTTTGCAACAATTTGGTAGGAAGTCTATTGATGTTATAAGTGGCAGTAAAGATGCATTCTCCCCAAAATTTCATAGGTAGCTTTGATTAGAAAGAGAGTGACCTTGCTGTTTCTAAAAGATATTTATGATTTCTTTCCACCACACCATTTTTTTGAGGTGTGTAAGGGTATGATATTTGGTGTACTATTCCCTTCTCTTGGAAAAAAATGACTGCCTCACCACTGGTGAATTCTAGACCATTATCAGATCTGATGGCTTTTAACTTGGTTTGGATTGGTTCTCTATGAGCGATATGAAGGCTTTCACAATTTGTAAAAAATTACTCTTGCATCTAATCAGTTGTTTCCAAGTTGATCTGCTCTGATCATCCACCATGATTAAGAAGTAAATATGACCATCATGGGTAGGTACATGATATGGTCCCCATAGGTCAATGTGTAGTAATTCAAATATGTTGGTAGAAATATTGGTACTCTCTTGGAAAGGTATTCTAGTTTGTCTTGCTATAGGACATATTGTACAAGTGAAAGGTTGTTTGGTGGAAAACTTTACAGGTGTGGTGGGAGTAATCTTCATTTTTACAAAAGGTACATGTCCTAGTTTAGCATGCCATAGCAATTCATTATCATGTGTATGAGATGCAGAAATAGATTCATCAGTAGAAAAAGGATCAACAACAGAACAAGCTCATTTATTGATTATTTGTGAGTATTTTACAATGGATGATGTTGAAGCTTGACTTTTACTTTTGTCCAAGAGCTTCTCACAATTGACTAAGGAAGGAACAAATTGACAATTTGAAGAATAACAAGTGACATGAGATGAGAAACCACCATCAGAGGGTGTACAACAGTTGTGGCACTTTGGACACATGAAGTACATGCCACTCTTGGCTCTACCAAGCTCCAGAGGGCTCTTTAGAGAAGAGCCCTGCAACAAACAAGAGAGACTATTAAAGCTGACTATGCCTTTGAGTTCCAAGGCTGTATAGTGAACTGAAATCAAATTGAACTTGAAGCTAGGTACAAATAACACTTTGTATAGAGTCAAAATTGGATTCAAATAGGCATCTCCAATTTCAGTTACTTTAACCATGTAACCGTTAGGTAGGGTCACCAAAAATTGATATGGAAATGTTCTAATGTTTATGATGTTGGTTTTGGCGTAGGTCATATGGTGTAATGACCTTGAGTTTATGATCTAAGAGCCTATGATTAATCTAGCACATCTACATGATATGTCACCTATTTTAGTTATTGAAGAATAGCAAGAGAGTATACCTGCCAAGTTCACAACTCCACTTAGTGAGGTATCTGAGTTGTTACAACCATTCCCAGCCTGTAGAGTTTCCAAAAGGTTGAGCAATTGTTCATACTGATCTTTGGACAAGTTTACTGGTATCTGGATTCTCTGTTCAGAACTCATCTCACACCAGTTGTTTTCTACCTTGGATGTGCACACACTTGCTGTAGAGCCTGAGCTTCTCTCTTTGGGAAATCATGAGTTTGTTGGATAGCCAAGAAGTTTGTAACATCTGTCCTTAGTGTGTCCAGATCTTTTGAAATAATCACAAAACAAGTTGGACCTATTTTGTGGGTAGGAGTTACAAGTGTTGGAATTGCCAGAGCTAGTAGAAACTTTTTGCTGGAGCTATAATTTATCTGGAAGCTTTTCCCATTGTGACTTGAAACATTGAGGGAGGTAGAAGTTAGGACATTGTGATTGTAAGGTCTCACTTCCCTTTGTTTCTCCTCTTGTGACAATATAGAGAAGGCGTGTGCCATGCTAGAAAGGGCGTTCATCATGAGACTATTGCCTCTTATGGCAGTGTACATCTCATTCAAGCCCATCAGAAAATGTATAACTCTTCTATCTTTCTCTGCCTTATGCATTTTGTTCTTCCCGCCATAAGTACATGCACAGGTGCATTGAGAACTCACATCAATGGTATTCAATTCTTCCCAAAACTTTTTCATCTTGTTGTAGTAATCAGTGATGTCCAGACTGCCTTGTATGAGATCGTTAATCTCCTTATGAAGTTGGTAAAGCTTACATTCATTTGTTTGATCATATCAATCCTCTAACTCCTCCCATAGGTCTTTGGCATTTTTCACATATTTCAGGCTATCTCGCAGGTCTGGGGAAAGAGAATTTATGATCCACGACGTCACCATATCATCACATCTCTCTCAACACATAAAATTTATATCATTTGGGGGTGGTTTCAGAATTTTTCCATCAATAAATCCTATTTTGCATTTAACAGAGAGCTCGAAGAATAGCTCACCTCCAAGATCTATATCCAATTCCATTGAACACTGCAACTAGGGGCGTGGAACTTGCACTTTCTAATGGATGTAAATAGAATGGACTAGTGGTATTCATCCTTGTTGTTGAACTCTGGCTAGCATCTTGAGGTTCCATTACATTTTCACAATAGTCTCAACTCCAATCAGATCAATCAACAAATGCAATTAAAATGTAAATTCGAACAAAAAAATCAATAACAAGTGTGGAAAAACACGCAGATCTTTTGTAAAATAGGAGGAGGAAGAAAAACTGATCTTGCAATTGAAAAAACTAGCAATTTGATCACAGAATTGATTGACTAGCAATTTTGATCACAAAATTGATAAGCTACAGAAATAAGAACTTCGTAAATGAAAATTGGAAATGAAAAAACTCAGTTGAAACCTTTACGACTCTGATACCATGTGAAAATCTGAAATCCCAGCTCTAATTGACCTTTACCTCCTCCATTAATGGAGATCAAGCTTAAGAATGAAAACAAGACAATAGCTCATTAAGGAGAACAACTTTCTTGCATTGCATTGAAGGGAAAGAATGAATAAATATTACAAAGTGATTATTGTGTATATATACACAACGGTGTAAAGGAAATTACCTAACTGAATTGCCTAACTAACTTGATTCCTACTTGTGCTGAAACTTAACTAACTCTAACTAATTGTAACTAACTCTAACTAACTGATTATTGTGGTGCATAATCTTATCATTGTTGTTGTACTCTTTGTCAGAAAAATATTGGTTAGTTTCTCGATTTTAAAGTATTTACATCATTTGCTAAATTACTTATAAAAACTGCTATGGGTATTGTGTCACGCCCCATTTTTTCCAAAATGGGATTACGATGTCGAGATAACTCTTTTTGGGATTTAAAAAAATTTAAGAGTTTTCACCTAATAATTTGAGGTGAGTTAGGGCACCATTATAATCTAAGAACTAAATCTAAGTCTAAGGTCACCAGAGAACGGGTAAGGGTTCAAGTTACCTCAAATGGAAGGTGCTAAGCACCCTTCGAGGTCCACAAATGTGGGTCTCGACAGTATCTTGCATTTTATGTGGGGGTTTGCAAATAGGGTCTCTAATTAAAATTATCCTAATTAATTCTAAGTCATCAAAATATAAACAAATAAATAAAGGCAGAAATTAAATCAATCAATCAAAGATCTAACTACCCTAAACACTTAAAAAATACAATAAAAAATACTAAGAAACTAAGAGATTTTAATACCACTCGAATTTGTACTAGACTTTTATTTTAGGAGGACAAATCAGAGTTTTGTCATTATTAGCTCACTTGGCTTGTTGGCTAAAGGAAAAAAACTAAAGTTTTTTGCTTTTATTAAGATCGAGTTAAGGATCATCATTTTTTAGGGTCCTATCTACCCCAATCTCTCCTAAGTTGATTTATTATTAACCTAAAAGCGCACTAAAAGAAATGAAAAATTCTAATGCTTTCTAAAGTGCATATTCATCTCATCCTAAGGTCCAAGAGGCATTGGACTTTTTTAGTTTTGGAGATTCTAGACTTAAGGAGAATGTAGGGCTCCTATTAGACTTGGCGTCACAACAAAACATAAAAGATGAGCATTTAGCACATAAGTTTTCAAATAAGCCTTTAAAGTACACTAGAAAAACACAAATAAAAGTGCAAGGACCTAAATTTATTGGTGTAAGGATGCTTACTGATGTTTGCAAAGCCTTTCAATATAAGAAATGGTGGACCTTTAGAACCAAGAGTACCCTTTGGGGTAATTTCCTTAGAGTTAAATATTGTCAAAGATCTAATCTTGTGAGTAAGAAGTGGAATAATAAGGATTCTTTGGCCTGGAAACACATGATGAGAAACAAACATTTGGTGGAACTTCACATACAGTGGCAAATTAATTCAGGAAGCTGCTACTTTTGGTGGGATGATTGGTTGGGAGTTGGTACCTTGGACAATTTTAGGAATGTTAGCAGTAGACTAAACAACACTAAAGTTTCAGCTTTCATCCATGAAGGACAATGGAGTTTTGAGTTGATTATAGCCAGTTCTCCCCCCAACATGTTTCTGCTATTTTGAGTAATCACATTCAGGTCCTTAATGATGTCCCTGATAAACCTATTTGAAAACTTGACCCTAGTGGTAATTTCACTATTTCTTTAGCATGAAACCTGATTAAGGAAAAAATGGATAAGACTAAGATCAACATCTATACATGGCATAAAAACATTCCTTTTAAGTGTTCATTTTTGCTATGGAGAGCTTTCAAAGGAAAACTACCAACTAATGAAAAGTTGATCAACTTTGGGTATGATCCTAATCAATGTTATTGCTGTCATAGGCCTGCAGATGACACCATAGATCATATTTTCCTTATTGGCCATTTTGCTATCAATAGCTGGAAATATTTTGTTGATTCTTTTAGGATTAATATTGCCTATTTTCCCCTGAGGCAGTTAATTATGTAATGGTGGGAGACTAACTATAAAAATGAGTCTAAAAAGCTATTACTTCAAGCAATTCCTATTTTTATTTTCTGGAATCTGTGGAAGAACAGATGTGGCAGTAAATATGCTAATAAACAATTCAACTTTGTAAGAGTTAAATACATGGTATACAAAGATGTTTTCATCCATGGACCCTGATAAGGGAAGCATACCTCTATATCCAATGGCCTCCTAGCTGGACAGAATTGATTATTCTGGCTGGTAAGTGTGCGCATGACATAAAGGTTATCACTATCCAGTGGCTTTAACCTCCTGATCAGTGGGTTAAAGTGAACTCAAATGGCAGTGCTACATCCAATCCTGGCAACATAGGTGTTGGAGGTATCATCAGGGATAAATAAGGATGTTTTTTATTTGCTTATGCTGCTCAATTGGGAGAGGGTTCTAACAACAAAGATGAAATGGAGGCTGCTCTATTTGTTATTACTTGGTGTCATTAATTGGGGTACAACAAAGTCATTCTAGAAGTAGATTCCCAATTGCTGCATGACTGGATTACACAACAACAATCTAGTTCCCCCCCCCCTCTCCCTCCCGGAGCATATTACATGAGCTCTCAAGGTTGTATCACCTCATAACTCAACTGTAGGACTTCAAATACAGACACATACTTAGGGAAGGAAAATTTGTGGTTGATACCTTGGCTAAACATAGCCACTAGTTTACTAGTCCTCAAACTCACTTCAATTTACAATAGATTCCTAATGAAGCAAAAGCCTACTACTATCTAGAAAAGATGAGAATGGCCACTTTCAGAAGAAGGAAGCTAAAAAGGATCAAAGAACCACCTTAAACTAGTTGCAACATGTGTGCTTGCTCCAGGACTCCTCTTGGTTCTACTATCTAATCGAAGACCTTTCTATGCTAGTAAAGAATTATGATTAGGTGTAGGCTTTATCCTCTTTTTATTTATTGTAAGGGGAGAGTTTCTCTTATTTATTGCTTTCTTAGATTATTTGTATGAGAGGAGTCCTCTCTTAGGATTAGTTTAGGTTTGCTTTCCTTTTTTAGAATTGGGGATAAGTGGGACGACCTTAGTAGGTTGGTTGACTTATGAACCACCATAGGTTGGAGGTAAGGTTCATGCCCCCCTCCTCCTCCATTGTATTTTCTTTTGATTTTATTAATGCTAAGGCCTGAGAGTGTTGCCCAGCCCCTGATCCACCACAAGGGTCATTAAAAAAAAAGGACCTAAATTTATTGTGTGTACGATAAAATAAGCTTGGTTAGTTTTTAAAGAAAATCCTTCACCATTGCTTTAAAATATGAAAATATTTATCAAGGTTAAGGATTAAAATAACATTTTAAAATGCTAAATCCCCGTAACTTCCAAAGAATATATTTGAAAATAATAAGCATTATAACATACTAAAATACTTAGCAAAGAAAAACAAATTTTCTAAGTTATGTAATATGCAAAACTATTAAAAATATGAACATAATTTTTAATAAATAATTTTTATAACTTGAAAATTTTTGTTTAAAACTTGTACATATATTTTTAAACAATATATCATTTAAAAACTTGATTAAGATTCCATAAAATCCTATAATTTCTAAAATTCATAAACATGATTTTTTAAAAATAATCCAAACATGACATATTAAAATAATAAATCATGTTTTAAAAAAAAACTTGTCCAATAAAATTTTAACTAATGTGTTGAAAATTATTGAATAGATCTTAAAAAGTTAAGATGATGAATCCAAAAAGAATATTTAGTGAGTTTTTTTGAAAAAATAATCTATACATAAAATATGCCATAATTAATACTAAAATATCAAAGTTAACAAACTAACTCTCTATTTCAATTTTAAGCAAATATTCTTAAAAAAAATTAACAAAAAATTAAAGTAAATGTGATTAAAAGATGATTAATTCATTAGTTCCTATGGACATGTTTTTTATCACACATTCACATAAAAAAAGAAGAAAAATTAAAATGAAGAAAAAAAGGAACAATTAGTGCGTAGATCTTTTCCCCCCTTTAACTAATCATCAATTTCACTATATTATTATTACATCAATACAACTTTAAATAAAATATAACATGGAATAAATAAAAATAAATCTTCAAGGTCCTCCTCCTCTGAATCCATCCCCATCCTCAGGCGACTCTTTACGTCTTTGTTTGCAAAAAAAATAATTAAAAGAACCTACAACACTAAAAAAAATTAGCAGTACCCGTAGCAAATAATGATAAATTTTATTAAACAAGCAAACAAGTCACGAAACACATGTATATATATAAAAGAATGAAAACTAACCAGTCAAGAGAACTATTAACAAAAATTGAATAGCAAAGTTTGAGAAATCAGAACCTATGACAGTGCTAAAACTTTAATTGTTTTTCTTTTGAAAGAGTTTGAGAGGGGAAGAAGATAGAAGAGGGAGAGCTTCATTTTTTTCTGTTGCCTCGTGTATCGTCTGAAGTGTCTGTTTCTCTAAAGTGTTCTCCTTTTTATAGTAGAGCACGAGTAAGAGAAAAAAAAAGAGATAAGGAAAGTTAATTGAACAAATTAAGTTTACTATAAATAAAATAGTAAATCAATTAATTTGATTGATTCAAAAACTTACCAACAATAGCCGAGTAAGAAAAATATTTAAGGAAAAAGAACTAGCAAATTCAAAAATATAAAATTGCAAGGGAACAAATTACCACAATTAACCTATGGAAAACATTCAAACTTAGTGAAGAAAAGGAAACAACAATATGCTTGAGATTCTACACGAAATCATACCAAGACCAAGTTACCATTTATTAGGTGATAAGAATCAGTCATTCGGCAAAAATGATATTTGAATGTG